>LPNX010211869.1:0-31206 GCA_001517045.1 Pseudotsuga menziesii | reverse complement strand
AAAAAAAAATTTATCTTCCTGATTTTTGGCACTGTTAAAATAAAAAATCCGCGCGCCGTCGGAAAAAACCGTCGCATTTTGGATTGAAATCTAGTAGTGAATGCCTTTGAGTCTTGATCAATGGCATATGTCTCATATCTGTGCACCCACTCAAGAAAATAGAAACCATCGATGTGCCTCATGAAGATTGATTTGGATCTATAAGACATCCTCATGGTTAGGAGTGTTGAATTTTGACATGTGTATGGTAATTTTAAAAATTGCAGACTATAATAGAGATAGCACTTGAGATTTTAACAGAAGTAAAACTAATTCAGTAGTAAAAAAAACATCACACAATTGAACACACGATTTTTCACGGGGAAACCTTTAGAGGACAAAAACCCCAAAGCATTAATAATTCATCCTCTAAATGAGATGACCGAGTTTGTACATGAGCAGAGAATTAGTTCACAGAACTCTGAGATGAATGTATAAAAAAATATTTCGAAACTGAGTGAACCCTATTAGGCTTTTACTGCTGCTGCTGTTGTTGCCATGTGGACTGTAGACTACTTTCCTTGCTGCTGTGACCGTAAATTTTTGTACTTGCTGCCACCTAGGTGAAGACCGCTGGCAGTCTGTTGCTGCCTTTGTGGGATGCTTCTACCTTAGAATCCTGCTGCTACTACCTCAGTCTCCTCATAGTGAGCTCGAGACCCACCACCGTGAGCTGCTATAGCCCCCACTGTTAGCTATGATCCCACCGTGAGCTCACCACCGAGAGCTGCTGCTGCTCTACCAAGCCTTCACCAAGAGCTGTAGCAGCTTTTCTGCTACTGCTCCTTACCACTGATACTACCCTCCACCGTGACTTTTGTATGCCATGAAGGAAGAGACCCAAGCAAGTTAAGAGCTACCACATTGGTGAAGAAGAGAAAGATAACCAGCCACCAAAGTTTTTCCCCAGTCAGCCACAGCCACGATGATGATGAAGATCTCAGTCACAAATTGTTTTGGAGTAGTCAAGTGATGATAGATCATAATGAAATGTTTTTCAATTGAGATGGATGTCCAATATCATACTACAAACGATTTGGAAATAAATTCTTTTTACTACTATTCTACACACAGTTATGCCCAGAATTTAAAATTCATTGCTTGTTTACATGCTATATGAACCGTCTAAAATCATGCCCAAATTTTAAATAATTTGGAGTTATTTGTGCTTTTACAAGTCTTTAGGATGTGCAACAAAATGCTTCATATGATGTTGAGACTCGATCAGTGTTGCATCGAAATATGCCCAAATTTGGATATTGTTTGCTGCTTCAACCCAAATGTCTGCGCAGATCTGAAAAGATGCCAATCTAATTTTTTTTGATGCCTAGAACTTTCTTAGAGTGCATCATTATTAGAAATACTTAACAGAAGTGTGCTGAGAAAATGACGCCTTCCATAATACAAGCTATAGTAAGACCTCAAAATCCAAATTGGCCCCTTTCATGGCTACTGATGACTCGCTGCTACAGGAAATCACCTCCAAGATATGGGTATAATTATTTCCAGAATTTGGTATAAGTCTCCTCACTATTTCTTATATCCACAGGACCACCAAGAATTGTGCCCAGGTATGCCATCAACCTAACAACTTCTTCAACCTCATCCTTGTAAATTTAAACAACCATATAAAAATCCCCATGATTTTGTTCATTGAGACAACAGAGGCAAACACAAGGATAAAGTGACAAATTCGGTCCCAATCTACTCCATGATAGCACCATCATACTCATCCAAGGGTAAACATGTTTATGCCACAGTTGCAATCCTTTTTAGTCTTCAAATTACTGTTTTTTATTGTTGTAACCTAAATTAATTTAAGGTTATCATTTGGTCTCCAAATGATGTTGAATTTTCTACAGGGAAAACTGAAAAATATAGGTCTACAACATCCTTACCTATTGGAAATATGCCTATATTATAATGCTAGTTGCTACATGGGTGTTCTTTTGTGACTAATCCCACCCCTCAGACTGTTGTGAGAGACCTCTTTTTATGACTGTTTATTGTGAAAACAAGATTATTTATTGTTGTTTTGCTATATTCCAAATGAAAACTTTGTCTAAGACTGAGCATGACATATTCATGAAGGCATTGTTCTATATGTGTTTAAATGTGTGCCCAACAGCTTTACTATAGTTGCAATGTCTTGATGTTGTTCTCTTTCCCTGTTCACCATTACTGTGAAGCCCCTCTTTCTTTTACTACTGCCCCCTACATTTACACACCTTCATAAAGGTGTTCAATCAATACCCATCTTCAACACTTTTCAATTTCATTTATACCGCATTATATAATTATGCTATTTTAGGCCATCACGTTTTCCAACTTGGGTTTAAGGTGTAGTAATAATTATGCTCTTTTAGGCCAAACACCATTGAAAAATGCAAAGAGATATAAAGGAAAAATGATTTTGCAGATTGTCAAGTGGACACAAGTATGAGTCTCTGACATAGATACAACGAACAAGGAAAAGGCACAAACTTGTATAGTTAGTGCACAATAAGCAATTAGAAAAATAAAGAAAGATAGGGACCACAAGAGGTAGGATCTAGACAATCCAGAACAATCCAAAGTTTTGAGGTTTGGGTTGACAAAAGACTACACAATATTGAGTATCAAACAATTTTTTGACTAGAATATTGCCTTTACTACATTGGCAACTAGACAACAACCAACATGAACCCATTGTATGAGATTACAAGTATATAATGTAAAGGCTTCTTAATGTCTTAAGGAGATAGTTGAGATCTTCAATACTTTCAAAATCTACCACATTACAGAGAATTAAACCAATGAGTTGATGCTATATCCAAAGAGGTATTACTTATCCACTTTGGGGTACTTCTCGCTGTAAATTTCAATGAGGGCATGCTAGAGGTTTCTAGATCTAACCTTTGTAGTTTTATTTCAAAATTTTCCAGTCGTGTTTTTTATCTTATAGTTTTAGTTTTTTAAAAGATCTTAAAGGAAGACTATATTTGTTTTCCTAAAAGGGACATTATGTTTAGTGGATAGTTTAAGATTTGGTTTACAAAGCAAAGTAAGATTTATATTTTGCATTTTGTGCTACAACACCCATAGAAAGCATTTTTGGTTTACAAAGCAAAGGAAGATTTATATTTTGTATTTTGTGCTACAACACCCATAGAAAGCATTTTTGTGCTTTATATAGTAATAAAATGTGATAGTTTTCCCTGGAAAAGAAGGATTCATAATGTAGTGGTATATTTTGGGTATTACCAAATAGATACTTTATGTTGCATTTTGTATCCTTTAACCTTGTATTAACTTGTTTGCACTAAAATAATATTAAGTCTTGTACAAATGTTATTGCTGATGACGAGAATGAATGAAGTAGGGCCTTCATGATGCTATTTGTTGATGATATCTATTTCATTGCAATGTAGTCTTCTATCTTTTCTTCAATGGATTTGTTGCAAGTGAATAGTTGTGTAGATGATGTGTTAGGAATCATGAGGTCTATATGCATGAATGTTCAAACTATTAAGTATATATTATGAACAACAATGGTTTTTATTGTCCTCAGTAAATTTCGCCTGATCATCCGAAGTATTGGAAATGCACCTTGAGTTAATTCATGAGAGTTGCTCTTATCTTCCCTCCATAAATTGCAATCGAGATTTTATCGATAGCTTGGATTTGCCAGGTTTTATTACACCTTGTACCAGATGTGTTTCAGGGCCATACCAAATGCATTTATACGTTCATGTATGTGGTAGGCCCTCTTAGAGCATGTTTCCTATATCTACCATTTGACGCAACATGAATATATGAATAACCAAATAGTGTTATTTTTTCTACCACTTCACTAGGAATTATTATTTTTTCTTTTCACCCTTAGGTGATTTTACAGATAATTACTACAGTTTCTTTTGCTCACCACACAACTTGAAACAAGGACATTAAAATTTAATTCAAACTCTTTGATACATTTCCCTACAGTTATCTTGAAGGGAAAAATTAACAACACTGGAGATTAGAATTTGTTATTTTCTGAAAGTCTCTTTTACCAGCGTTCTAATGAGACATATCGAAACTTAGGAAGACCCACATTCCTAATAATAACTTCACATTCTTATATTAAATCTCAACTTGATGGTTTTTTCACTTCTTTTAGGTTTTTGCTTCATCTATTATGATGAGTGTTGGTGGTTTCTTACTGAACCTCTTCCTCCCCACATGTTGGCCATTGTTCCATTCAACTTCTTTGGCTCAGTCTTCATTCGAATTGCTACCACCAACATTACTCCAAGTCCATCAAGGACTTTGCATCTAGCTAAGAAATGGTTTTTCTCCATCATTTAAATTGGATTATTGTTGTAGTCATATTGGAATCACTAATAATTTCACAATTTCCTTTGAATTGAATTCCATTTGTTAGCACATGAAGAATGCATGATAATTCCATTTTGCTGCTGATAAAGTAGACCGTGTTCATTTCTTTGGGCTGCTCTTGGACTGTTCACTTAGGCTTCATTCCTCTGGGGTTGATAAAACTTATTTTTGAATGTGCATACCCTCCCCTAATAGGCCATGACTACGGTATGGTCTATTCTAGCTAGGATGTGAATGTGTTGTCTCTATCCTATAGATAGTGGTTGATTTTGAAGTTGTAGTAGGTACATATTTTGTAGATGGTAGGTATAATGGAGTTATATGTACTTCTTGGCATATTTAAGAAATATTCCCTAAGTTTATCTTTAGTTTGTAGCACTATTTAGTTTGTAGTCATCTTCTTTTAGTAACCATTCATGAGTTCTTCTCTTACCATCCCATTGCTGAACAAAATTACCTCATCAATGAATAAAAAAATCTATGTATCAATACACACATCCTCAATTGGATTCTACAACTATTTCTTAAACACATCCCTTATTCTTTGTCCATATCAATTTTAGGTTATTAGGTATGCATCAATGCATTATGTTGTTCTCTAAGACTCTTTTACAAACCACTTTAATAGATTGCGTAATTGTTTACGATATTTTGTTTCCTAAGGATGGTATATTTTTGTGCTTATTAGTGTGTTTGAAAAGTTGAATTGGATTTTAAGCTTGAATCTCTTTGGATATTATTGTATTTTACTAGAATTACAAATTATCAAATCTATGTGTTAATATTGCTCCTATTCCCGAATCTTAAAGGGTTCTAGCTCAATGTAAGAGCGCCTGTTTTACAAGCAGGAGGTTGGTGGTTCGATTCCTCCATGCCCTAATGATAATGGAATGTATTTATAAAGGTAAAAAATGTAGTAGTGCAATATGGATGCAATATTAAATGCAACACTAAATGCAAAACAAGATGTAAAAGTGGATGTCACACCAAACAAAAAAGTGGATGCAAAAGTAAGACGCAAATATGAACACAAAAATGGATGTCACACAATGCAAAATTAGATGCAAAAAGAGACTCAACACTAGACACAATTAATGAATCAAAACTAGATGCAATACTAGGTCCAAAACTAAATGCAACAGTAGATGCAAAAATGGACTCCTAACTAGATGTAAAATTGGACATTAAATTGAGCAGAAAATATGGTGTATCGATGGACATAAAACTAGGTGTAACACCAGGTGAAAAAATGGAAGGAACACTTGGCGCAAACAAAAACTTAAAATGAGACATAATATTGGATGCAAGAAGGGACAAAACATTGGATGTAAAACTAGACATAATATTGAATGCAAAATGGGATGCAACATTGGATATAAAACTAGATGCAATATTAGATACAAACATGGCTGCAAAACTAGGCACAACACTAGGCACAACACTGGGTGCAACATTGGGCTCAAACATAGATGCAAAAAAAGACATCAACCGGGATGCAACACTAGGTGCAAACCTAGATGCAAAATATGATGTAAAACAAGATGAAACATTAGGCACAAACATGGATACAATAAAAAACGTAAACCAAGATACAAAATTAGATGCAAATGGGGATGCAACATTATAAGTAAAATTGGATGCAAAACTAGACGCAACATTGGGTCAAAAATTGGATGCAATCCTAGATGCAACGTTAGATGTAGAACTGGACACATAATTTTATGCAAAACATGGTGCAAAATTGGGTGCAAGACTTGATGAAAAACTAGGAGCAAAATAAGATGCAAAATTGGATGCAAAACTGAGCGTGAAACTAGGTGTAAACAAGGATGCAACAATAGAAGTTGCAAAATTGGGTGGAAATAAAGGCGTAACAAAAGATGGAAAAAATTGGTCGAAAATAAAGGCGTAAAAAAAGATGGAAAAAATTGGGTGCAAAAATGGACGCAAAAATGGAGGTTAAAAAGGATGGAAAAAAAGATGCAATATACCACATTTTACGAAAATGTACAATAGCGCCAGGTTTAGCGCCAAAATGTTCACCACAATTGGGAAAAAATTACACTAGAATCCGGCAATAAATTCGATACTAAATCCAATTTTTGTTGTAGTGTATGCATATACATATCCCATCGTTAATCATATATCACTTATATCATAATGTTTGATAGCTCGATTTTGGCGTTTGGTTAAACACTAATTCAATAAACGTTGACCCTAGTGATAGGTGGTAACCATTTGATGTTATGGAAAAGTCCAAAGTCGATTTGCTTAGAACCTTTCTAACTACTATAAATTTATATGCTTGAAAAACATTGTTGAATATGCATGTTTTGTAAACCAAACTTATCACTCATAAACCAACAGCTTGGGTGGTGATAAATTGTAGAGTTGGATAGCATAGTAAGATAGTATAATTATGACTTTTACAAAGTTCAACATTGGTTTAAAACTTTCATAGAAACTGGATGCTTCTTGACTTTTCAATGCTAGTAATTTTACCATATTTGTTTATGTTGGACTAGATAGTTTGTGATGGTTCAAAAATAACCTGTACTTCTTATAAGGTAGAATTTTGATCAGAGTAGAAAGATCTACCTTATTAGTTACTTTAAACATTAACTTAATATAAGAGAGGAATTATGATAATAATAAATTACAAATGGAATAACCATGCTCAAGACTATAATCATTGAAATGACACTGATTGACTTAGACTTAGGAAGTAAGGGAAAATAGTATTCCATCTTGGAACGATGCAGTTATTTGTTTACAATAATCAAGTTTATAATATCAAGGAGTTTTTACAAGCAGTAAGTTTCCCTATAGAATATAAATATAGATCAGTTGGTACTTTAGTAAATAATACGATAATGTAGGTGGTCACATTAGTACATGCAGTACTTAGTAATGTAAGTAAGAAAGTTGATAACCTGTTAGCGAACAACTGGTTTGTACATATAAGTAACAGGTTGATATTTTCTATAACTAGTAAGTTAAAAATAAAATTGAATTGTATATTCTATTGAGAATTTTTACTATCAGTATTAATAAAATCTCTTTAAGTATAACATTGCAAGTTAAGCATGCTAAAATATAGATGAATATACGACAAAGATTACTTGTTAAGAGTTCACAATAAGCATCCTTGCAATTTTTGTTGTAGTGTATGCATATACATATCCCATCGTTAATCATATATCACTTATATCATAATGTTTGATAGCTCGATTTTGGAGTTTGGTTAAAAAATAATTCAATAAACGTTGACCCTAGTGATAGGTGGTAACCATTCGATGTTATGGAAAAGTCCAAAGTCGATTTGCTTAGAACCTTTCTAACTACTATAAATTTATATGCTTGAAAAACATTGTTGAATATGCATGTTTTGTAAACCAAACTTATCACTCATAAACCAACAGCTTGGGTGGTGATAAATTGTAGAGTTGGATAGCATAGTAAGATAGTATAATTATGACTTTTACAAAGTTCAACATTGGTTTAAAACTTTCATAGACACTGGATGCTTCTCGACTTGTCAATGCTAGTAATTTTACCATATTTGTTTATGTTGGACTAGATAGTTTGTGATGGTTCAAAAACAACCTGTACTTCTTATAAGGTAGAATTTTGATCAGAGTAGAAAGATCTACCTTATTAGTTACTTTAAACATTAACTTAATATAAGAGAGGCATTATGATAATAATAAATTACAAATGGAATAACCATGCTCAAGACTATAATCATTGAAATGACACTGATTGACTTAGACTTCGGAAGTAAGGGAAAATAGTATTCCATCTTGGAACGATGCAGTTATTTGTTTACAATAATCAAGTTTATAATATCAAGGAGTTTTTACAAGCAGTAAGTTTCCCTACAGAATGTAAATAACGATCAGTTGGTACTTTAGTAAATAATACGATAATGTAGGTGGTCACATTAGTACATGCAGTATGTCGTAATGTAAGTAAGAAAGTTGATAACCTGTTAGCGAACAACTGGTTTGTACATATAAGTAACAGGTTGATATTTTCTATAACTAGTAAGTTAAAAATAAAATCGAATCATATATTCTATTGAGAATTTTTACTATCAGTATTAATAAAATCTCTTTAAGTATAACATTGCAAGTTAAGCATGCTAAAATATAGATGAATATACGACAAAGATTACTTGTTAAGAGTTCACAATAAGCATCCTTGGTGTCACTAAGCTTGATAAAGGAAGGACCCATTTATCTGAACTTTGCTTACAAGAAAAACTGGAGAAGATAAATTACTTTACCTCATTGAAGTTGCTTGAAAATTATCAGCTTAATTTTCTAGCATATTATTTTGCAAAATAGAAACACTTCTTGATACTTATGA
This sequence comes from Pseudotsuga menziesii, assembly GCA_001517045.1. NCBI lineage: Eukaryota > Viridiplantae > Streptophyta > Pinopsida > Pinales > Pinaceae > Pseudotsuga > Pseudotsuga menziesii. The sequence goes on along the minus strand of LPNX010211869.1, from coordinate 22,437 downwards.
ATTTAAAACGTGTACTTGTTCAATCGTACCTGTAAACTTGTAAGAACCAGCAATCTGTCCGCATTAGCATAAATGCTAAGTAAGCCCAGGATTCAAAGTTAGATTCCACCTAGTTGCCATATATTATACTCATTAGTAAACTGAAAGAAAACAGTATGCAAGTAAATCTCATGTATGTTACGAAGAAGCTGTTTAATTAATATAATTTGAAAATGTGTAATAGTAATCGTTGGACTGTTTCATTTTCCGCTAACCATTAGCTGTTAGTAAACCGCATATTCAGCATTTTATGTTATCTCAAAATTTTAAATTTTTGTGAAAATTTGGGGTTTTGAAATGTGGTATTAGAGCACAAGATTCAAACACTAGGCCTTGATGAATCCCAACTAGCTTTTATGAAACAGTGATTTTGAATTATTTTGCTGATGCATTTTTCTTTCTTTCTTTTAAATGTTATTCAACAGAGAAACTGTTTCTGAAGTTTAACAACAGATATGGAAAGGTTGGAGGAATATGAAAAGGAGGAATCTCCATTTACTGAACCAGAAAACTTACCAAGAGATCCTATACAAGAATATTTAACCACTAATTCATCATAACTGTTACAAACTGTAAAAGACTTAAAATATGAAATGGAATCAGTTAAACGAGAGAATGAAAGGATTCCGAGAGCTCAGGAGGAGCTGAATCAGATCCTAATAGAAATATTTCAAATTGAGGGTAGGGGCAAAAGAGCCGATTCAGAAGATACAAGTCATCAACATAAAAGTAAAAAGATTAAACAGACTAAAAATGAAAGCAGATCATCCTCAGAGGTGTTTGGTGAACAATGTAAATTTCATTCTACTAGTGATAGTAGTAATGACAACCATTATACTAAAAAGAGGAAATATAAACCCTATGAGGAAATTTCTGGGAAGTTTAAAAATATTAAGCCACCAACATTCAATGGAGAGACTGAGAAGGGGGAGGAAGCAGAATCTTGGTTATCTATAATGAAGAAGTACTTCCATATTTATAACTATTCTAACCAATTAAAGGCTAGAATGGCTATCTACAATCTCTCAGGAAAGGGGGAGGAAGCATAATCTTAGTTATCTGGAATGAAGAAGTACTTCTATATTTATAACTATTCTAACCAATTAAAGGCTAGAATGGCTATCTACAATCTCTCAGGAAAGGATGATATTTGGTGGCAGGACTTGAAGAGAGTGAAAGGAATAAAAAAGAAGAACATAAATTGGAGTACCTTCAAGAGGTACTTTAAAAACAAATTTCTGTCTGAGCAATACTATGAAGAGAGAACAAAACAATTTTATGAGCTTAAATTAGGATCAATGACTATGAAAGATCTAAACACCAAGTTTTTAAGTCTGCTTAGTATGTGCCATACCTTGTAGATGAAAAACCAAAGTTACAACGATTCCTCAGGTGTCTACCTTATCATATTAAGGACAGGATTGAGTATGCCAATCCAAAGACTTTGGAAGAAGCCATGAGGAAAGCTAACTTCTATTATGAATAGAATCGAAAGAAAGAAAGCATGGCCGACTGGAAGCCCAAGAAGAATAATAACCATTATGATCAAAAGAAGAAAGAATTTGTGCCCAACAGAAATGCTAAGAACAATAAGGCCAGAAATTTTCCTAACAAGAATTTTCAAGGGAATAAGAATAATTCACCAAGAAATCAGAATAATTCCAAGGGTAAAGAGTCTGCTAATAACCATGGTAATTACACCACGAACTTTGAACGCAAAGAACCTATAAAATGTTGGGAGTGTAATGGCCCACATTATGCCTTAGTCTGTCCTAATCGGAAAAAGACTATCAGTAATATTCATACTATACAAGAGGAGATGACTGTTGGAGAATTAGCGAGGACTATGCCTAGAATCAATGCAACCTTGGAGAATTGACAAGCATAATATCCAACTTCCATGGTGGAAGTAGAAGGTATGATAGACCAAACCCCTATAACTATTTTAATTGATCTAGGAGCTAGTCTCAGTTATATTTCCCCTAAAATGGTAGAAAAATGTAAGTTACTTGTTGAAAAATTTGAGAATTCTTGGTTGGTTCAGTTAGCCATTGGTGCTAAAAGGAAGGTAACTTGTTTTGTAAAAGAATGTGCAGTGATTATGGATTAATTTGAAACTATTATAAAGATTAGTGTATTACCTCTTGGTTCTTATGACTTAATCATCAGTATGGATTGGTTAGAACAACATAGGGTAATTTTAAATTGTTATGATAAAACCTTTACGTGTGTAAACAATGATGGAAAACCAATAAGTGTAAAGGGAATCCCTAGAAAAACAACCATAAGACATATTTCTGCTCTGCATCTTAAGAGAGCTGTTAGGAAGGGTTGTAAAGATTATGCAGTAACAATAATTGATGAGGAGAATCTAAATAAATAAAAAACAGATTAAAATTGGAGGATATACCGGTTTTAAGAGAGTATGCTGATGTATTTTCGGAAGAAATTCTGGGACTACCTCCGAAAAGGGAACTGGATTTTACCATTGAGCTGGTACTTGGTGCAGTACCTAGCTCAAAGGCCCATTATTGAATGAACGTACTTGAACTTAATGAATTAAAGTCACAATTAAAAGAACTTATTGATAAAAAGTATATTCGACCTAGTGTGTCTCCCTGAGGGGCACCTGTCATCTTCGTTAAGAAAAATGATGGAACCATGTGACTTTGCATAGATTACCGTCAGTTGAATAAGATGACTATCAAAAATAGATACCCATTGCTCTGCATAGATGATATGTTTGATCAACTACGTGGAGCCACAGTGTTTTCAAAAATTGATTTAAGGTCTGGATATCATCAAGTTAGGATTAAAGATGAAGACATCTTTAAAACAACTTTTAGAACTTAATAAGGCCATTACGAGTTTGTCGTCATGCCATTCGGGCTTACTAATGCCGCAGCTATTTTTATGTGTTTAATGAAGAACGTTATGCATAAGTATCTAGATAAGTTTGTAGTCGTGTTTATCGACAATATATTAATCTATTCAAAAACTGAAGAAGAACATAAAGAACATTTAAAAATTGTTTCGCAAGAATTATGAGATCATCAACATTTTGCAAAGTTTAGTAAATGCGATTTCTTCAAAGATAAGATTCAGTACTTATGTCATGTGGTGACTAAGGAAGGGATTTCGGTGGATCCCAAAAATATAAAGGTGATTGAAGATTGGCTGGTTCCTAAGGATGTAATTGATGTTCGATCCTTCATGGGAACTACCGGTTATTACCGGAGCATCATTGAAGGTTTTTCAAGAATCACGAATCCGATAACTTCTTTGTAGAAGAAAGCAAAGAAATTTGATTGGAACCAGGAATGCGAGGAAAGCTTTAAATAGTTAAAAACTTTGTTAACCAACGCACCTATTTTAAGAATAGCCGATCCAAATAAATAATTTGTGGTGTGCATCGATGCCTACAATCATGGTTTAGGTGGTGTTTTGAATCAAGAAGGGCATTTTATTTCCTATGAGTCTCGGAAATTAAAAATTCATGAAAAGAATTATGCAACTTATGATCTGGAATTAGCTGCTATTATACATGCTCTAAAGATGTGGTGTCATCACCTAATTGGCAGAAAACTTATTTTAATGACTGATAATAAAGGAATAAAATATCTGTTAGATCAGCCTAATCTAAATGCGAGACAAGCTAGGTGGCTAGCTTTTCTAAGTGAGTATGATTTTGAAATTCAGCACATTAAAGGTAAAGAAAATAAAGTTGCGGATGCATTAAGTAGGAATGCAAGGCTAAATTTCATAGTAGTTATCAGCACTTATACAATAGATCTGGATGAACAGCTTAATGTAGGGATAGAACAAGATGAAATTTACCAAAACTTACAAGCTAAAACGAAAGAAAATCCAACAGAAATCTTCAGTAAAGGCTATAGTTTGAACGAAAAAGAATTTTTACTGTATAAATACAGAATGTATGTACCTAACGTACCTAAATTTAAGTTGTTAATTTTGGATGAAATCCATAAAACTCCATACTCAGGTCATCTAGGCTATCAAAAGACTATAACTATGTTAAGAAAAGAATATTTTTGGCCAAACATGAAGACAGAATTAGCAGAGTATATTGCTAGCTGTTTTGAATGTTAGCAAGTGAAAATTGAACATCAACACCCAGCTGGACTACTTCATCCATTACCCATTCCTAGCTGGAAATGGGAGATAATTAGTCTCGATTTTATTACTCGACTACCTAAAAATCAGAATTTAAATGATTATATCATGGTAGTGGTCGATAAGTTAAGTAAAGTAGCTAACCTTATACCTGTTAAAACTACATATAAAGCTGCAAACATAGCTAATATCTTTCTAAAATAGATTTTTCGACTGCATGGAATACCGAAAGTTATAATCTCATATAGAGATCCTAAATTTACAGGTAACTTTTGGAAACTCTGTTTAAATGATTAAACACTACATTAAATTTTAGTACTTTGTTCCATCCTAAAAAAGATGGACAAACTGAAAGAGTAAACCAAGTACTGGAAGATTTATTAAGAATGTATGTGAAAGACCAGCCGGGTAAATGGGAGGATTATTTGCATCTGGTAGAATTTGCTTATAATAATAATTATCAGGCATCAGCCAGATTTAGTCCTTTCGAAATCTTGTATGGAAGGAAATGTAATACTCCTATCTCTTGGAGTAATCCGATGGATAGATTAGTATTAGGTCCTGAATTATTAAATGAAATGGAAGAAATTGTAAAGCAGGCACAAGGTAATCTGAAAGTTGCACAGGATCGATAGAAAAGTCAAGCAGACCTTAAAAGAACTCCAAAAGAGTTTCAGGTAGGTGAACATGTGTTCATCAAGGTGAGGCCCAAAAAGAGCTCTCTGATATTGGGAAGTTGTGCAAAGATAGCACCTCGTTACTGTGGTCCATTTGAAATACTGTCCAGGTTTGGACAAGTAGCTTATCAGTTAGCGTTACCACCAAATTTAAGAGTACATAATTTTTTCACATTTCTGTATTAAAGAAATATGTTCATGATGCTACTCATGTTGTTAACTGGAATGATGTATAGGTGGAACTATAAGGAGATTTTCTAGTGGAACCGGATTGGATCCTCGGACGGAGGGAGATCACACTTCGGAACCACACCATTGGTCAGGTGAAGGTGTAATGTAAGCACCTTAGTCCAAAGGAAGCCACCTAGGAATTGGAAAGTAAAATGTGAGATGCATATCCAATTCTATTGCAAGGGAATTCCGAGGATGAAGAATAAATAACATCGAGGACGATGTTATTTTTTAAGGGGGTGTGTATGTCACATGCCCCAATTTTGTAAAAACAATATTATCTTATTTGATTTTATTTGAGGACAATATGTTAAATTTTATGCTAAGTTGTAATTGATCACTCAGCAAAGTCAAGGATATTTAATGTAATTCTGAATATTTTAATTATAAATAAAAAGGAAGAGACAATAGCTTAGGAGAGCTATTAAAAGAGTGTTTACTGGTCAAATTGGTGGAGGAGACTAGGTGGAGAGAAAACAGACATGTGGCAACATCCTCAAACCACTTCCAACTATTGCAGGTGGCAACCTCCCTACATTTGGGGTCATGATTCCCCAAGAAAGTGGAATCAGAGCAGGTGGCTCAATTAGTAACAACTGACCCAAAAGACCTAGGCAATATTTTTAAAAATTCCCATTGAAGAGAGTTGAGGCTGCTCATTCTAGTGAAGTGATCATTCAGGTGAATGTACTTCAGAGAAATTCAATGGAAGGGAATTGTGGAAAGAGTTTGAGGGGATAACTGCTGAGTGATCTAGTGCAGCTTTTAAGGTGAAAGATCTTACTACTGAGTGTAGGGTGTTTTACTGAGTTATTGCACCAGTCTACTGTTTGCATGCTCCACCAATTCTTAGCCAAAAGACCAGGGACAGGCTCGGGGGTCCTACGGAAGCGTTGTTTGAGCGCTCTCCAGGAGTTTGGTAGGGAGGAACAACCTCCTAACGCTGTTGTTGTCTATCCTAATCAAGTTCTACATCATTTTGTTTTACTATGTTAGATAGATAAATCTGAATCCGACTGTTAAATGAATGTTTAATATTAAGTTGTAAAATGTTAGAATTAGTAATATTTTAGATTATTGAAGAAATGAACTTGAAATAGTAACGTGTTAAGATGGAAAATAATTCTAGTCTGTGTTTTTCCACACCTGAAAGGACCAGGCCGTACTCCAGCACAGATAGAGTATTTAGAGTAGATGAAAGAAAATGTTAAGAGACTGAATAGAATAGATGTGGTTCTGAATTTCGTAGTAGCAGAGTAATTTATTTCAATATGTAGGTTATTATTAAAAAGAACAATGATCGGGTTATTGATGTTTATTGTTTAAACAAGATTATTTATATAATTATATTGGAAAAGAAATAGCAGTAATCTAGTACAGGTAGAAGGTTTAATATGTTAAGAAATTACCCTAGTAGATAAGATGTTGTGTTTATAGACAATATATTATTCTTTTTATTCAAGTTAAAATACTATGGAGGTTAAACTATGTTATGTTAGGCATATATTTCTCTGCGTTTACTTAGTAATTAATTGCAATGCAATAGAAAAATCACAGTCAAGCTACATTGTTACATACAGTTCCATAAAGAAATAAACTACTAATCATATAGTTTATGCTCTAATAATATCAACTAAACTAAGACTATCAATTACTATAACCAAGTAGGGTTATATTAAATGTATTTAAATAAATAAAAAAAACAAACTAAGTTACAGAATCTATGCTTATCTTTTCAAAGAACTCTGAGTAAATTCAATCCGTTAGTTTAAGTAAATAGAAACAATGAGAATATAATTAACAACAAATAAAAAAATAAATATCTATCTATGTAAAGAACTATTTTATGTTTATCAAACAGGTTTATACCTGCAAAGGTAAGCTACAGGGTCGAAACCCTAAACCAAATTTAATCTTTACAAATAAAAACATTTAAGTTAGAATCCATTTATTTTGATTATTATATTAATAAGCCATTAAACTACTATAGACTGTTTATAGTCCTTTAAGGACAAATGAAAAGACAAATGTATAGATACAACTTAAAGTTTCACAACAGACCTGTAATACTAAATAAAACGAATTTAACAAGTAGCAGAACCTATTTAAAATAAATTGAAAGATTTATTTAAACAAGGGTTTCATTCAGGAAAACCCTAGCTCGTATTTCCCAAGCAAACAAGTAAATATTACAAATTACACTATGACTGAATTACAGTCTTAAAAAAAATAACAATATTATATACACAAAATATGAAAGACAATAATTTTCATTATTAACAGTCGGTTAGGGAAAACCCCAACTTACATAAAGTCACCATATAGTAGCACTGCAAAACGAGTCTAAGCTCGAAGACAAACTCTTTTAAAAACCATTGTATTTCATTGACAGGCCGTAAGGCTAGCAACTTAAACTAATTACAACACCCAGCGCAAGGCTGAGACTACCCACGACGAAGTGAGGGTTTGTAAACAGAATAGAACCCAACAACATTTAAAAAGAAAACCATATATCTAATAGCAAAACTGGACAAGCTTCCAAGCTCGGGGCTTCACCATCGACAACCCTGTTACAAGCAGGGTAAGAACACAGTCGTTGAACACAGGGCTTACTGGATTGGAGCAACGAGCCCTTGAAGACAGCCAAAATTATCTTCGTCACAGGTTTCAAAGAGTTGTCACAAGTTCCTGCAAGAAGAAGCGATATTGTGTGTTAGTTACCAAAACTCTTTCACTATTAAAAACCTAACTGTAAACCAATCTTTACTGTGAGTCTTCCATTCTGAAAAGAAAGCTAAATATTCACCTTTAATATTGAGTAACAAATAATCTAGCGAAGAGACTGTCACCAACTGCAAAAAACGCATAAAAAATTCCAAACCCTACAATGTTGATGGAGCACAGCCACAGCAAGGAATATTAGCTTCTCATCACAGTGACAGGCCATGGGGAAGGCCAGACGAAGCTAAGGATAGGCTGCGAGCCAAGTGCAAACAACCAGTGAACTCTCGCATGGTAAAACCGACAACTACGAAGGCTAGCAATAAGACTGAACTCAGGAGACTATAGTAACATTAACTCAAGCTTTGGAGCAAGCTCTAAAAGGAAGAATACTCATGGCCGCCATGAAAAACTTGCAGAGCAGCCCGAAGGCCAACATGAACTGCAGAGGGAAAATTACAAAGTGATTAGGGTTGTAAAAGTTTTATACCGCCAACACATGGACATGAGGTGATCATGTGCCCTCAAATATTTCAAACTATGCATGGGTCGATTCCAAAGTTCACCTGTGTTTCAATTACCCCAATTATTAAAACAATAATTTTTTATCAACTTTGCATGCACTATGATGTATGCATACACATATCCCATCGTTAATCATATATCACTTATATCATAATGTTTGATAGGTCGATTTTGACATTTGGTTAAACAATAATTCATAAACGTTGACCCTAGTGATAGGTGGTAACCATTTGATGTTATGGAAAAGTCCAAAGTCAATTTGCTTAGAACCTTTCTAACTACTATAAATTTATATGCTTGAAAAACATTGTTGAATATGCATGTTTTGTAAACCAAAATTATCACTCATAAACAAACAACCTGGGTGGTGATAAATTGTAGAGTTGGATAGCATATTAAAAGAGTATAATTATGACTTTTACAAAGTTCAACATTGGTTTAAAACTTTCATAGACACTAGATGCTTCTCGACTTGTCAACGCTAGTAATTTTACCATATTTGTTTATGTTGGACTAGATAGTTTGTGATGGTTCAAAAATAACCTATACTTCTTATAAGGTAGAATTTTGATCAAAGTAGAAAGATCTACCTTATTAGTTACTTTAAACATTAACTTAATATAAGAGAGGCATTATGATAATAATAAATTACAAATGGAATAACCATGCGTAAGTATATAATCATTGAAACGAGACTGATTGACTTAGACTTAGGAAGTAAGGGAAAATAGTATTCCATCTTGGAACAATGCAGTTATTTGTTTACAATAATCAAGTTTATAATATCAAGGAGTTTTTACAAGCAGTAAGTTTCCCTACAGAATGTAAATAACGATCAGTTGGTACTTTAGTAAATAATACGATAATGTAGGTGGTTACATTAGTACATGCAGTACATCGTAATGTAAGTAAGAAAGTTGATAATCTATTAGAGAACAACTGGTTTGTATATATAAGTAACATGTTGATATTTTCTATAACTAGTAAGTTAAAAATAAAATCGAATCGTATATTCTATTAAGAATTTTTACTATCAGTATTAATAAAATCTCTTTAAGTATAACATTGCAAGTTAAGCATGCTAAAATAGAAATGAATATAAGGCAAAGATTACTTGTTAAGAGTTCACAATAAGTATCCTTGGTATCACTAAGCTTGATAAAGAAAGGACCCATTTATCCGAACTTTGCTTACAAGAAAAACTGGAGAAGATAAATTACTTTACCTCATTGAAGTTGCTTGAAAATTATCAGCTTATTTTTCTAGCATATTATTTTGCAAAATAGAAACACTTCTTGATACTTATGAATTTAAAACGTCTACTTGTTCGATCGTACCTGTAAACCTGTAAGAACCAACAATCTGTTTGCATTAGCATAAATGCTAAGTAAGCCCAGGATTCAAAGTTAGATTCCACCTACTTGCCATAAAGTAGACTCATTAGTAAACTAAACGAAAACAATATGCAAGTAAATCTTATGTACATTACGAAGAAGAAGTTGTTTAATTAATATAATTTGAAAATGTGTAATACTAATCATTGGACTATTTCATTTTCTGCTAACCATTATATGTTAGTAAACCGCATATTCAACATTTTATATTATCTCAAAATTTTAATTTTTTGTGAAAATTTCGGGTTTTGACACCAAGTGCGAGGAAATTTTTCAGAAGCTTAAACAACTTTTGACGACTGCACCAACACTATGAATTGCGGATCCTGATGGGGATTTTATTGTTTGCACATATGCAATCAAGGAAGGGCTCAGAGGAGTCCTCCTACAGAATGATTACACAATCTATTATGAATCACGTAAGTTAAAAGAACACGAACATAACTACCCCACAGATGATCTTGAGTTAGCAACCATCATCCACGCTTTGAATATGTGGAGACACTATGAAAATAGACAATATGAATTTTTTTCTGAAAATAGACAATATGAATCTGAAGTATTTATTTGAGCAACCAGATCTGAATACTAGGCATGCCAGATGGTTGGATTTTCTTAGCATTACCATTTTGAGATAAAGCATATGAAGGGAAAGAAGAATGAAATTGTTGATTCTTTGAGCTGACGAGCTCATATGATATATATGGTGACTTTAATTCAAACTGATTTAAATTTACATGAGAGGATTAGAAAATTCATCAGATTTAACCCTTTCTATGTCGAAATCCTCAAGAAGGTCCAAGCGGAACGGTTGTTTTAGCAAGAAAAAGAGTACATGTTATGGAGAGAAATTCCTATGGCTTGGGGTACCACAATAGATAGCTTGACTCTAGAAATCAATCCTTTCCAATATGCAAGAGAAATCAAATATCTAACACTAAAGGATCAGACCTCGTACCTTATTCCGGACGGTTGAAGTAGATTCGCGTTGAGCTTTCCAACTTCAGCTTGAATTGATGAATCACTTCCTCAACAACAAGTAAACAAGACAAGCATACTATATATATTGGTGTTATATCTACTCTAGTATATATAATTAAGAATGTATAAGCATTTGAAATCATCCATGGATAAAATATTCATTCAAACATACATTATTGGACAGGAAAAGATATTTCTATTAATATAAAATCAGACATTACAATGGATACAACCTCTGTCGGTACGTCTAGGAATCAAAGAAACTAAATCCCCCACTTGGGCCTCCACCAACTCAATCCTCCATCTCTCGATAGAAAAATCACAAACAAAAGGAAAGCTTGGGAAGAACACTAAAGTGCTCCAAGGGACAAAGGGATGCAGACTCAAGCACAAGTTCCGGCAACAATGGACTATATTTTCTTTGCTCTTAATTCTCTTATGCCTTCAATGTATCCAAAGATTTCCTTATATATCCTTTCAATGGGGTAATGAAAGGTCGAATCCGAGCGATCTCAAGGCATATGGAAGGCTAGGACACAAGTTAGTCAGATCCATGTCAAGGAAAACTCCAAAAGGATTTGGATTTTGTACACATCCTGATGTATGCAGTTTTAGGGGTCAAACCCACGTATATACGTGATAAGGGGTTTAAAAGTCACGTATAGAAATTTTCACATGTTTATAGGGATGGTCTAGGAAACATCAAAGGAAAAAAATGGTCCAAGGGGTCTAAGGAGTCTGCAGAGGGACAGGGGAAGGCCATACAAGTGTGATTCACCTGGTGTGGTAAAATCAGCTATAACAGTACAAGGTAGACAAAACGAGACTGTTGTTGTCCAAAGAAATATTGTATGTTCCAGAAAGAGGGGATGTGCAGTTTAGCATCCTCACGGAATTTCATCGGACACCATACTCGGGCCATCCGAGATATCAAACGATGATATCCGTAGTAAAGAAACACTTTTTTCTGGCCTAAGTTAAAGGTCAAATTAACTTTGTTTATTGTAAAATGTCAAGAATGTCAGCTGGTCAAAGATGATCACCAACATTCTTCGGGGTTGTTGCAGCCATTACCCATTCTAGAATGGAAGTGGGAGATCATTAGTATGGATTTTATCATGGGTCTACCTAACAGTAAGAAGCAAAATGATTCTATCTTTGTAGTGGTTGAAAAATTGTCAAATGAAGTACACTTCATTCCAATTAATTTGACCTACAAGGCAGTACACATTGCCGACATCTTCTCAAAGGATATATTTAGATTGCACGGGATACCCAAGAAATCATCTCGGATCGAGATCCTAAGCTTACCAGGAACTTTTGGAGATCCTTATTCTCTAGATTAGAGACAAAGTTGAACTTTAGTACTACTTACCACCCACAGACAGACGGGCAGACAGAACAGACAAATTTTTTTTTAGAGGACATGCTTAGGATGTATGTCATGAACAACCCCACCAATTGGGAAGATTACCTGCATCTTGCAGAGTTTGCATATAAAAATGGATACCATACTTCCACCAAGATGAACCCCTTTGAGGTACTATATGGATGAAAGTGTAGACCATCGGTTACTTGGGATAGCCCGGTGGATCGACTCATGTTAGGGCTTGAATTACTAAAGGACTTGGAACAATTGGTTGCCAAGGTCTAGCTGAACCTTAAATAAGCACAAGAACACTAGAAGAGTTACGCGAATAAGAAAATAAAAGAAAAATATTATCAAATAGGTGACCATGTTTACTTGAAAGTAAAAATAAAAAAGAAGCTTATTGAGCTTGGGAAGGTGTGGTAAGTTAGCACCAATTTTTTGTGGACCCTTTGAGATACTGGCAAAGAGAGGGGCAGTGGCGTATGAACTAGCTTTACCTGCTTACATAAGAGTCCATAATGTTTTCCACACATCCTTATTAAAGAAATATGTTTATGATACTAAACATGTGATTGATTGGTCCTTATTACAGGTGGAACATTAAGGGGATTTTGTACCTGAACCCCTTCATATATTGGACAAGAGAGAGGTGCAGCTGAGGAAGCGCACCATAATCCAGTTGAAAGTTCAATAGAAGCACTTTGAAGCCGATGAGGCTACTTGGGAGAATGAAGCCACCATGAGAACGACTTACCCTGCCTTGTTTCATGATTTAATTTCGAGTCCATAGAACACCAGGGACGATGTTGTTGTAAGCAGGGAGGCATTTAATATCTCAAATTTTAACCTAACACTTATGGGAATAAGACCCATTGCTTATGATGTTACTTTGATGTTTTATAATTGCACCTAAGACCCCACTGCACATGAACATGATGATTTGTTTGATATATTGGGTGTAAGCCAATTGCATATGTTTTATACATATGATTTTATGTGTTGGGAATTGACCTTGAAGCACATAATTGATGAGATGTTTTGTGTTGAGTGAGGAGCTCTCGAGCACATGAGTATTTGATGTTTCTGTTGAGAGAGAATCTCTGAAACATGTGAGTAATTATATTTGTGTAGAGCGAGAAGCTCTCGAACACATGAGTTATGAAACATTTGTGTTGAGCATGAAGCTCTACAACACATGAAAAGATAAATTTGGAAGTGTTGGGAATAATACCTAGAGCCTTCCAAGTTGATGTTGAGCATAAGCTCTGGAACATTGAATCCTTGGCCATTGTATCCCTAGGTGTATCCTACAAATACATCCTAGCATAAGTGTTGAGCGAGGAGCTCAGGAATTTCACTAAGTTTGTAACTCTATTGAAGGGGCTGATAGGCCTTTCTTAAATTCATCATATGTTATCATTAGATAACCATAACAAATGAATGGTTGGAGAGGGTGCAACCGCTCCAACCTCTCTCTTCATGTATAATAATACCATCTATTTAATGAATACAACGGTTAAGTGCTTGAACCCATATGTTCTCTTTCTTGATGGTTAATGTGTGCATAATACTTCTTCCTGCTTGAATACAACAATCACACTGTTGCCTCTTTCATACGGTTTGGGTGACAATAGCAGCGCATTGAATATGGATCGAACCTGCAAATGATCGTGAGGAGAAATAAGCCTTGTAAGAATCAAATAAATGATAAAGTTTCTTGATTGTTGATGCGTTGTTGAATACTAACCATAAAGCTTGCAAATAGGAGATCGAAGACTATGCCTCCATTTCGAAGACTAACCAAAACCAAAACCCTACAAGAAAAAGAACCCTGCAAGAAATGCTCATAAATGATGATGCTATGTGAGGCTACTGTAAAGATAATCATCCAATATTATAGTTGATGACGTGACTGGAGGAAGATAGATGGGAAAAATATGGATGCGTTGATTTCTCAATTGGAGGAATACGGATGCGTTGATTGCTCAATTGGAGGAATACAGATGCGTTTATTTTTCAATGCACTCATTTACTTGTCGAGCAATTTTGAATGCTGAAATGTGGAGAGAAATACAATTGTTCATATATAGGGAACAAAGTTGCCCAAAATATGAAGTCAACCAGCTTGCCACCTATCTGCGTAGGATCACATTGAATTTATAAATAGCTGATAAGTGGCGATATGTGAGTCTATAATAGCCGAAGGTTGTATAGAGTGTGTATAGCGCCCACATATTTACTAGTTACTCAACATCGATGGATATCTTTAATTACATGATCCAGCATAAGTTGATACTTTTCAGAGCTATCAAAGAATTGACATTATATACTTATGTATGTTCTTGTCAGTCAATCTATCGAGTAGTCTCATTGGCGTAAAATAATTGGCGTTATATATTTTTGTGGGTAAAAGATTGATAGAAAGATGAAGATAATCCAATTCTTATATAAGATTTAGCATTGATTCATCGACATTGGTTCATCGTGTTTGAATTTGGTATGGGTTGTCCGAAAATTAAAATATGGCTACAAAACATGAGGTTGTCCAAATGTTGATCATCTAGATAGTACTGCCCTTGTCTATGACAAGCCCAGCTGGAGCAGTTCGAGTAGCGCTAAGTCCGTCAACCATTTTATTACATCCATCCAACTATCATTTAGACTATATATATTTGAGATATTAAATTCCCATGTGATGTTTTTTGGATAGTTATCAGTTGGTTGACCACTTCTTCTTTGCATAGCCATTCTCTTTACTGTTACAAGAACTTGCAAGAAATATTGGTTGTGCAAAATGGACTGCTCATGTGTTAATATAGAAATTATCTATAAAAAGAAAGGTCCGTCGACTTAAATGATCACCGGTCGACCAAGAATCCCACTGATGGAGCACTATCTAGCGGATTAAAATTTCAAAGAACTATCAAATTTCCTAACAGCCCATCAAATTTCATACCTGCATTCACATTTTGATCAAGTTTGAAGATGTCACCCAAGAAGTTGTCGATCTCATGTCAGGATTTTGTGAATATCAACTCATCTTTAATCGACTATGTTGTCGACCAATGAAAGTTGAGTTTGTCGAGTTGAAATATTACCAGAAAAACTTCCTATTTGGCGTTCGTTGGCTTTCATCAAATAAGGAAGCGTATTTTCATATTTCCCGTCGATTAGTAGACTGTCGGTTACACTGAATGATACCATATCACCATAATGTCAACTAAATCAATTGAATGACTATTGACTGAAGAACTCTATTTGAGCAAAGAATTAATTCTCTATTGAATCAAGTCAACATGTTGAAGCTAACCGTGTCAATAACAAAATTAGAAGTGCTGAAGAGAAGCACAACAAACTGTCATTTTTTTTCTTCAGTATAAGGGTTGCACTTTGCTTATAGCATGTGAGTTTCTAGATTTTATTGTGTTGATGAAGTTATAAATTTTTATTTTGTGGTCGATATGGACTGAACAAATATCATCAATGTAAAAATAAATTCGATTCATTATGTGGGTGAAAGTCAAAGCCTTGTGGTAATTATGTATTGTAACTATGGTTGATCCAAAATATAGTTGGTTCTAACTCAAGTCGAAGTACAAGTGGTCGGGTATGTAAAAGATTGATTGAGTCCTTGTTATGTTGATGGAATCCCTTATTTGGTCAATTTCCATGTTGACTCATTCTAATCGAGATCAGCTACTTGTCGGTTGTGTAAAATGAAAAGGTTGTCGGTTACAAACATGTCGGTTGAAGCATTTCGATTGAGTCATGTCGGTTGAAGCTTGTCAGTTAAGTATTTTTAAAAACATGGGTCATGGTAGATATAAGGTTGATTGGTTCCTTCATTTTGGTTGGTTATTACAAAAATATTAAATTGACTTGATAGGGCTGTAAGCTTAGTTGATGATCTTTACCAAAATTTTATTGAGTCAATTTTGTCACCATTCGTGTGACTATGTTGTAAATTTTTGAAGTCAAGAGGGGGTTAAACATGAGTCTTTCGAGGCAGGTGATCCCCTCTATAATTGTATATCAATTCAATATCTATCCAACTTAGTAAATCATGTCGAGTTAAGTATTTCGAGTCAAGTCAGTCAGCCATGACCAATATTAGTCAGTATCGGCTACAAGCAATGAAAACTTTACAAATTTGTAGGAAACTTCATGACAGATGAAGTCAACAATGATCACATTCAAGTAGAATTCACCTTACAACACACAGAAGAAGAACTTAACACTAGATGATGACATAATAACAGTTGAATTGATTGAACCCCCTCGTGTATATTGCAAACATGTTCCTGGATGGTGACCTCGAAAAGCTAGAAGACAGAGAAATGGCATAGAAATTCGAAGATCCAAAAGGCCCTGCATACTTGAACCAATGGAAATGGCGATCAGATGAGCTAGGGTGAGGCTTCAAATCAAAATACATCGCTGCAGGAGAGGATAGTCGATCGCCATTGTGAGAGGGTGAGGCTTCAATGGACTACTTCGAGATTAAAGATGGAGGCTGAAGAGTAACCAGTCATAGTAGAGCCTTGTACATGCATGTTTTCCTATCAAGCTGGCGGCTGAGCACCTATGCAGACTGGTATGCATGGTTGATGCATAGTGAGGACTACTTCAGCAGTAGTAGAAATCCAGGATGCTGATACATTTTTCTTCAGGACGAAGAAAGGCTTTGTTTGTGGAGGAGATGTTGAAATGGTTGATAGGACTTTCTTAAAGTCATCATATGTTATAATTAGATAACCGTAATGAATGAATGGTTGGAGCGGGTGCAACCGCTCCAACCTCTCTCTTCATGTATAAGAATACCATCTATTGAATGAATACAACGATTAAGCACTTGACCCCATATATGCTCTTTCTCGGTGGTTAATGTGTTCATAATACTTCTGATTGCTTGAATACAACAAACTCCCTGCTTTTTAGCGTTGAGTATGGGATATGGATAAGCGCTAGGAGTTACTGAAAATAATTAATATGTTGCGTGAAAACGACTCTGATAAAACATTGATCTCATCTTACTTATTTTTAAGTGATTAAATGAAATTTTGAATTTTTGTATCTCATCAAGTACTGAAGAACTGCCATGTTATATGAAGGAATCCAACATGCAAGGAGGTTTAGAGTTCCCTAACCTAGTTGACCTAACCCCTACCCGAATACCTTATTAAATAAAGTTATTGAGCTAAAAGCAAAGTGTCATATGTTTAGGGATCATGCTATATAATACCTAAGGTTAAAATGTTAACAAATGGTACATATATAAATATATAATTTATATATGATATGTATAAAGAGTAACCATAGTAATAATACTAGTAACTATACGTAATAAATAAATGATCCACATGTTATTATTATTACTAATGATAATTAAATATTAAAATACCTACAAGAGTTAAAGTAGGAACTAGTCAAAAGTTCCTAAGTTAAATATTAAAATTACCTAAATTAAATAAAAAGGGTTATTTCAAGAAATCAAATGATTATTGATCTAACTGCCCCTTGCCCCTTTTCCTGAAAAGTCTATCTATAAAAACCCAAGCCAAATAAAGGCTTGGGGATCCCATTCTATCTATCTATTTTTGGCGGATTCCATAATTCTGCCTGATTTACTCTCAAGAGAGTTCTTGGAGAATACTTTTCCTGAGAGGAAAAAAGAAAACTGATTCAGAACTAGATATCCCAAATAGGGAAGAATTACCTTAGGATATCTAAGTTGCTTTCATGTTGGAACCAACTTGAGGGGATTTGGATAGAAACTAGGAACGGTTCCGGGTCATGGTTGGGTGGAATGTGGTAGTTCCCAAGTTATTCGGTTGTCTGAATAGAGTTAAGATCTATCTATGAATTTGTTAATGTTGGGTATTTGAGTGTGCAGGATTTTCAGCCATCAAAACAACTTCAACTTCTAGGTATGAGGTCCATGATTTTCCCCTTGCAAGCTACACAGGTTTTCTTACTAAAAGAGGAGATTAAATTCTGGATGGATATTTAGTATTTTCCTACTATAAGCTAGGTTATATTTTATGCATTACTTCTTTCTTCACTTACAAGTTAATTTCATTATTCCCTAGTAGATGTATTTATTTTGATAAAGGATAGGTTATTTTATCTATTCAACCATGATATTCTAAGCTAGGAAAATATAACTTATTCATATTTATAATGATGGACTAGAAACTTTAGTTTTATCTGTAGGAGGGTTTGGTTTGTATTATTTTTTGCATTTTATTTCATCAATCACAGGTTAATTTTAGTGTCCTCCGACAAAGGTATTTCTTTAAACATAGTCTAGATTTTAAAATGTAAGTTATATTTCCGGTTTATCATTTCAACTCCAAAACATTAAAATAATATTAGAGATTCTATATCTAGTTCTTATTAACCCTAACTGAGGAACTTATTAACCTAGACCTATTTAAAAACTAACTTTATATATTTATTCCATTGGAATATTTCATATTGCTAGCATGCTTGCATTAATTATAATCAACAAAACTAATACTTATAGCCTTAGCATAAAATTCTCTGCATAAAGATTATAACTCAAATATAATTGTTGAAACTTAAAACAATATAAATATAATCATAAGATAAAATAGAGTTAAACCTATTTTGAAACCTACCTATTTACGATAACCACATTATCTAATATTAACATAAGACTTAAATTTAAAACATAATACGAATTCATTTATTGAAATAACTCATCCATTTAAAGGTATTGGGATCGAATTCTATTGCCACTTATTCCAAAACAAAATCCACACACACAACTTTAAACGATAAACCCATGTAGCTCAGGGTCGAATCTTGTGGGCTCTTGTTGTTAAAGATAGAGGTTGATTCAAACCACGACAGGCATCAAATCCTGTAGGATTCAAATGGAAAAATTAATTATGCTACAAAGATTTATAAATTTCCACATAAGTAAAAAAAAACTATGATAATGAAACTAACTAATGTATAGGAATAAAACATCGAAATTATACACAGGCTATGCTTTAACCTAAGGGTCGAAATCGTAGCCATCAAGTTTGAACCCATAATCTAGTTCAAGCCATAATCAGATCATTTCTCTGCCAGTGGTTCACATTTTAAAACCAAACCAAATAAAATATATATGCTACATTTAATTTTCGAGACTCATGGCCAAGAGTAAAGAATACCCATAAACATAATCCATGTAAAAATAACCACTGCCTATGCTATCGCAGCCATGTCATTTACATTTTTGCCACAGTAAGATAACCTTATAGTCGTATCCATACTAAACCACGGGTAAGTAAATAACACTATAAATCACCATGAAATAACAATTTCCCATAAGAAAATACACAACGCGAATTGGAAAGAGTGTCATTGCCAGCAATGGCACAGATATAAGCTAAACTAAACCATTTAAAAACATTATGCATAACCTCCATTTAAATACCAAAACAAGAGTTAAGTACAAACATAGAAATACATAGGGTCATAGCCTTGCCAAGATAGTGATAGTATCAATAAACCCCATCTGTGAATATATACAATTATACCCACTGTCATTTACAAAAACAACTACACAGTTGCGATTCAAGGCACCATTGCAAGCAATGGTACTGCCACCATTTAAAGACCCATCATCAAAACTAAAACACAGAAGTTTTCATTAACCATCAAATCCATACACTTAAGATACCAACCCAAAAGACATTACAGAGCTGAGTCATGATAGTCATGGCCCAAAGGCGCCAAACACAAACATCATAAACCACATACGTTCATATACACATCTGGAAGCCCTTTAAATATAAACAGAACATCACACAGTTGAAACCCTTCAACCAAATCATTCACCATTACAAAATCAAGCTCAAAGATCTGTTAAAACACATTTATACATAGAGGTAACAAGTCCAAACTTGTTGGTACAGGGCTTACCCATGAAGCGAATTTTGTTGACATCCTGGTAGTCACCACCACTCGTGCAATGGAAGCTCTTTCACCTGCAACCAAAGGAACATAGGGATTTATAAGTATGCCAATCCTCCTTCTGAAAAAAGGAAGTATTAAACACTGCAAACCCAGGTGGAGAGCCTACCTTCCCAAGGCACATATGTGAACTAGACCTCCATGCATTGACAAAACTAGAGAGCCGAACAGAACATAAGAAACAACGATGACAATGAATCGTTCATCCACGTAAGACCAATATTAGGGTTGGTATTACCCCATCCAAAGGATCATTTACTTCACCACCTTGTCCACCACCAACGATGTAATTTTCTCTCATGCCTATAGTTTCAAAACCCCAAATGCGACTTGGTATTGGAAATACCTCGTGCTTTGAAACCCCCATCATTAGCATCGTTGACTTAGGATAAGCCAAGGTTCATGGCATATGGAATATTCCATGAATGGCTTGACATACATATATCATATGGTATGTAAACTTTAAATACATTATGGCTAAGTCTTTGACTTGAGCCCTTCTTATACAAGCATACAAACATTCAAATCATATGTGATAAAAACTAAGCATAGGAATAAAATTCATTAATTCTTCGACCAAAATAATAATGTTAACCAGTTAGAAGTAGGTGTAAATAAACCAAGCCATGTGTAAATGATATCAAAAATAGTAGTAGTAAGGATTGTTAGGATAGGAATTTGGTCCTTCTGTCTTCAAAATTAATGGAGTAGTTTAGCATAGGTAGCAAGCCAAGTTTTAAACAGTCGTAGCGAGCTTCATCATCTAATGAACCTGCACAAAAATGAAGAGGATTTGCATTAGTTCAACATGAACTAAGTAAACCCTCTAAACATCAAGTAAACCAGTTACCTCTCCAAGTGATCCTATAAGGGATACAATTCCCGCCACTCCACCCCTTGAAAATTACAAGTTAAATCAGGATTCATCCATAAATAATGAACATCTATTATAACTAGGAAGTAAGCTAGAATTTAACAAAGACACGCACAAGCATGATAAGACGTAATCAATGAACAATGTAATCATCTCATCAGACCAAGTAACATAAACACATTATAGAATTACATTAGTAACCATATCAGGAAAGAACCACTTACGACACTTTGGTTCCACAAACAAAGATCGACACATTCCGCAAAAGATAAGTTAATGTCGAGTTCATGTAGTAATTAACTAGCCTAATAATTTTTTTTTATTTTCAAATTTTGGGGACATTACAATTCACATTCATTGGAAATTCGAATTAGAGAATCTTAGCTTTATTTTGTGGAAGTTACGCTAGCATGTGGAAGTTACGCTAGCATGTGGGCCAACCCTTCTCCTCTTGCGCCCTCCTTAGCTAAATTTAGGACTTGCAACATGTCATAGGTTGTCATAAACTATAATCGGATATGATTCTTGTCATATATGTCATAGGTTTTCATATATTTGTTATTTTTATATAGAGGAGTTATAACCCATGAGATGCCTCTTCATGAAACTTCTTGGGAGTTACAAATTCGAATTTATGACTTCATGATGTCTTATTCCACATTAGAAATTGAATTTGGGGGGATTACAACTCATGTGAGGCCCCAATAAACCTACTTATGTGCTTTTCTTATCCATTTTTTCCTAATGTTGCATCATTTCACAATTTGGACATCAAACTATACAAATATTTGACCCACATCATCACCTTGATCATTTTCCATGACTTTACCAATGCATCCCCCTGATCCAATGGAATGGTACATAGAAACGTTTTGGAAAATAACATAGTGGGAGTAGGAGAGATATAGAGAGGGGTTGTTAGACATAGAGAGGCATGGGGTGTTAGGGGGTTATATAGAGAGGGGGGTTATATTAGGAGGTTAGGGGTAGGGGGAGTAAGAGAGAGATAGAGAAAGGGGGAGGGATATGGGTAGATGGTTAAAGGTAGGGGGTTAGAGGTAGAGAGAGGGAGGGTGGGTGTTAGGGGGTTGTAGGTAGAGATGGAGGGGTGTTAGTGGTAGGGGGAGTAGGATAGAGATAGATAGTCGGGGGTTAGGGGTAGGGGTTCATAGGTAGTAGGTTATATGTGTAGAGAGGGGGTGTGTTAGGTTCTTAGATATAGAGGGAGGCGTTATAGGGTTAGAGGTATAGAGAGAGGGGTGGGTGTTAGGGGATTAGAGGTAAAGAGAGATGAGAGGGGGTGTTAGGGGGGTTATGGTAGGTGGATTAGGAGAGAGATAGAGAGATATAGAGAGAGGGTGGTTAGGGGTAGGGTGTCAGAGGTATGATTTTAGAGGTAGAGAGGGGGGAGGGGTTTTAGGCTATCACAGGTTGAGAGGGGAAGTGTTAGAAGGTTATGGGGAGGGGGAGTAGGAGAGATATAGAGAGAGTGGGGTTTAG
>LPNX010211848.1:476062-546207 GCA_001517045.1 Pseudotsuga menziesii | reverse complement strand
AACGAAACTCCGCAAGACTCTATACAGATGCCTAGCATGGTCATGAATCACACTTTGAAGCCTTAGCCACCTCATGGAATTGACTGGTAGAACGCCCGTGACCACTTTGGAGGACTTTGAGTGAAAACCAAACCGATTAAACTCGTTTACGCAACAAGATCAATTGGAAAGGGAAAAACACTCGATGAGGGGACTTCCTTAACAACCAGTTCCATGGTGTGGCATCCGTATCATATGACCCACACTAGCACATAAAATTACATTAATTTTCCCACGCAGGGGAGCGGACATTTCGTTTTACAAAGGGGCATTTGCCCTGCAGAAGTGAAAAATCCTCAGATTTTTCCAAGGTACAATTATGTACATCCTCATGTACATGGAGTTGCCACCTAGTCGAAATAGGTGGGCAACACTCCTCATCCACTGTCTTAGAGCCAATAGCTCCAAGCTCGTCCTTGATCTGTGTGAGCCTCGTGAGATAAGGCACCACTCCTTCTCCCTTGGCCATCTTGGTGTTGCACATCCTCTCTTGCAACACCATCTTCTGGTTCTTGTTCTTGCTTTGGTACAGACTCTCCAAAGCCATCCACATCTCTGCTGTGGTCTTCTTACCAGAAAGGCGAGGGACTATATGGTCCTTCACTCCATCCATGATAATCAACATGGCTCTGGAATCAATCTTCTTCCAAGCTGTTAAATCTGCCGGATTTGTGGGTGCAACCTTCGTGGAGTCAATGTGCTCCTTTGCATCACTGACGTCTAGGATCCTTGTGATCCTTTCTTTCTATGTAGGAAAGTTCTGAGCACCCTGGAGTCTATCCTCAACTCTCAATTACACGACCATAGTGAAGTGTACATGTCAAACCTTAGATCCCCAATCTAAGTTTGTGTCTTCAATAGACCTGCCCCTGATCTATCACTATTGCTGCAAATCTCTTAGCTTTAGCTCACCAGAGCTCTGATACCATGTAAAATTTTCCTTTAATATTCAAACTAGGGCTAAACACTGCATGCAAATCTCTACTGATAACCACACATGAATATCTTTTACAGTATGCAGCGGAATATAAAATTGAGAAATAAATCACGACATCACATCACAATAATGACAATTATTTTTGGTATGGAAACCCCTGGAAAAACCCAAGATGGGAAAACCGGTGCAACAGTCAGATATAGATTTTATTATGAGAAAATATGGAACTTTTACAATCACTGCAATTTCACCCAAACTTGGCGAATGCAGTACCCGGCAGAATCATTGGGCAAATCCCAGCTAAACCTCAACACCCTCCTGTGTGAGTGTACGACCCAACTGTATGAAGCTCGATGATCTTGCTGCTCGCTCCTCTGTCTTCCCAACTAAATCCTCTGTCTGACTTTCTCTCTCTGTCTGTATCCTGTCTCTGTGAGAATACAAGTGTGTGTGTCGTCTCCACCAATTGACCTCTCTTTTATAACTTTAGCTAAAGCGAAAACCCTAATTTCATTTTCACTTTAACTAGTGGTAAAGCAAAAACCCTAATTTCACTTTCACTTTAACTAGTGTTTCACTAAAGTTAATTTAGACCACTTCAATTTATTTTCCAAAGTACAATTAGGAAAAGGAAATTAAATACAACTAGTTTCCTAATTTAAGTCTTTTGCATGCAAGAACATATGCATGCAGGAAGACCTTCCTTGTTGCTACTAGTTTAACATATTTTCCTTCGACTCGTGATATATTCCCAATTTATCGCGATGTATTCATTGTATTGCGACACATTGAAGATATCGGAAATCTCGTGATATTTAAGATCCATTATATCGGATGGGGGTTTAACTCGTTGATATATCCGATATATTGCCGATATGTGCAACACTGCCCTAGATCACTTTACATAAAGTAATTACAAAAGTACTTTCACTTTAATAGTTCATTTTACTAAATTGAATCTCCTAAATCTGAGTCATTAATGACAACTTCCACCTGTTAGACAAAGAACATGTGGAAGTACCTATCTGATGCTACAAAAATCAACATTATATACAAGATCATCAAATTCCAATTGATACATACCCACTTATAGGCTACATATGAAGGAAGTAACTGCAAAGTGCCATTTATATGTTATAACTTATGGGCCTATGGTTTTTGGGCTGATGACATACAAAAGGGGAAAATGATCTCACCTTGCTTACATACACATGGTCAAATAGTTGCTGGTTAGGCTGATGAATGATAGAGTAATCATGGATTCTTGCAATCATGACAGTGCTACGATCAACTCCAGTGGTTTTGTTTTTCATTAAGGTGATATAACTATATATGTTGATGATTCTTTCACTGTCTTTACACAATGGCTTGAAACCTTTCGACTGTGAAATCAGAGAAGATGTATGACGTTTTAATAAATAAGCTGTGTAATTATGTCGGAACTCTGCATATGTTGATTTTCATCTGTACATCTTTTGTCTTTCAGCCACCGTATTCAGATGCTGTTTTAAGAACTTAAGTTAGTTTGTTGGCATGTTATACCTCCCTTTACCTGATGAGAGTCTGAAATTGAAGTGTTGCATTGACATTGGCATGCATTTCTTTTCCTGTTTTTGTTCGCATTTACACTGTGTACTTCTATTTACCCCTGCTTGTACCTGTACTTGCTGTACCTGCGTCCTGATGACTGCCTCCTATATAAGGAAAATCACTATACCTCTGTTCCTGTAGTTCAAACTGTTCTCATCCTTATTGTGCTATACCCACACCTGTACTCATATCCAGACACACTAATGCAACATAATTTATCACAATATTTATTAAACAATTTCCATATATATATATACCTTTAAACTTTTGAGCATTCTATATCAAAAAGAGATTATGGATGTACTTTTTGTCATTGGGTTTTTTCTTTTAACCTAATGCATTGTTAATTGATGTGTAGTGGCCTGGTAAACTTAGTTTGTAAAATCCTACTCTAATCCTCTTTTTTTGTGTTGTGCATTATTTTTTTCCTTCTTATTTTAATCATTTTAATAAACTGAAATTTATTTGTTTGCATTGTAAGAGTAAATGCTGTTAAATGACTTCTTCCTACTTGTTTGTTCCTGCAGGTATCAAGAAACAAGCAGCAAAGGAAGGATTTGGTGAAAGACCTGGGTAACTGTTCTGGGCCGGATGGGTCTGAGGTTGTATATGTGAAAGACAATGTAACAATTCATCCTACACAATATGCATTTGAACGTATTAATGGGCGACTGCGTCTGATTAAACAAGGCTCTTCGTTATTCATGGTAGGGTGTCCTCCTATATGTTCTTGAATGTAAGAAATTATTTTGCAAGCTTATCCTGGTAGTTGGTAGGGGCATGCGAAAATTAAAAATTATTTGTTTATGGGATGCCTTAACTCAACAATGAGACTGCATTTGTAAACATGTTTGTGGAATTGATTAATGGCAGACATGGATTCCTTATAAACAAAACACTACTACGAAGGATGGCATGGCTCGTGTATTAAATAAGACTTCTGAGAAAGGTATGATGGAATTTTATGACTGCTGCCTGTGTAAATAGAAATTTTGTAAATACAGCTATCCAGGCCTTTTTGAAGGTTATACCATGTTCAATTTATTGTAATTCTTTTATATCTATTCCCTTGCAAATCGCAGATAGAAACTTATATACGATACGTGCCGTGCCATTAGCGGAAGTTAAATCTATTCGCCGGCACACGCCACCTCTGGGATGGCAGTATGTCATTGTTGTTCTCACCTCTGGTAAGTTACTTGCACATACTGTTTCAAAGCAAAATTCTGACTGCCATATGTTTCCCTAAAATGAATAATGCTTCACCTTGAAATATGTGAGACTTTTCTGGGCATGCAGAAATGTGCTATACATTTTCAGAGGTATCTGGTTGATTTAAAAATCAAAATTTATGTATGCATTTAGTTGATTTAAAAGTCTTGTTTTTCTTTTTGAGTCTTCATAATATTGGAAACTGATTTCTCAGATATAATTTGAAATCTGACCTTTCAGGAATCTTAGTGCTATTTATAATATTACGGACTAAATTTTTAATACTTCAATTCAAAACTTGCCTTAAAACTAGGACATTGAGATAAAATGATCTGATTGGTAGGATATGGAACTTTTTACACCGTGAATTTTAGGATATTTTATCTTCAGGATGTGATGGATCACCAAATCTTTGAGAATTTTATCTTTCCACATTATAGAACTTCAAATTGTTGGCGTTCTCTTTTGTGTCAAGCATCATTCTGAGTACTTATTGGAGTTGGTGCATTTGGGTCAAATGTAGGAATTTACCTTTGTCTCTTTTTTTTCAGGCCTTGCTTTTCCCCCATTATACTTCTATAATGGGGGTGTTCGTGAGTTTCTTGCCACTTTGAAGGAGCATGTATTTCTTGTCAGGTTATTTTTCTATTCTTATACAAATTTCATGTTCTGGAATTTTAATATCTTAATAGTTTTAATTTCATCTGTCAGAAATAATGAGAATTTTCTTGTTAATGCTCTGTGCTTTTATTGTTACTACCTGCATTTTCGTAAATCTTGGAGTTTGGAAGATGTGTTTTGAGAAGCAATTACTTATTAGTAAACCACAGCAGATTTTCCATCATTTGTAGAGAGCCCCTAGACAAAGTAAAAATAGAAAAGGACTCTCACAGTCAGTTTCTTTCAATAATATTAAAGGCCAATTTTAAAGGTGTCACTCTGTAAAAACCTTCTAGTTTGCAATTTAGGTTTCAGACAGGAGTCCATACACCAAACAGTGAACCATGAGCATTTTTTAACAGAAAATAAACATGCATTTAGATAATATCCATATAGGAAATATTATCCATAGAAAAGGAATTCATAATCATTTGGTTTCAGAATTTATTCCATTATTGTTAGTGTTGTCTCCTACAGTACAATGTTCTGTACTTATGTGGTTTCAAGCTACTAACCTGGCATAAAATAAAATATTGATCTATTATAATTAGATGCTAGCCTGGTTGACTGTGCAGTGTAAATGTTGACTGTACAGTCTTGAATATTTTTTCTTTTCAGGTCTGCTGATGACGCCAATGTATTTCTTGTAAATGATATTCAAGATCCACTTCAGGTAATTACTTTCTCAGGCAAGAACTTGAAGATTGTTTTCCGTCTAAAGATTTTATTCCTTGTTCGTCTTGAAATTTATTTTTGCTAAAAGGAAATTCCATGTCGTAAGTTGAATTTTGCAATGTCTGGATCGTTGTTTTGCTGCAGAGAAGTCTAACATCTTTGGAACTACCTGGAGCTCTTCCAGTTGCAAATACAAGATCTTCTCTTCATATAGAAGGACCAGCTTCTTCTATTCAGAATACAGAGGATACTGCCAATCAAAACTACCAAGATAAAATTTTTGGTAGTTTGAAACATGGTGGGGCTCACCATGAGCGCTTGCGGGATCCTGCTCGTGACATTTTGATTCATGGTTTGGAAAAATTCTCCATGGTGACAAAATTTGCTCGTGAAACTACTGCCCATATCTTTGGCGAAAATCGTTTATTGGGCAGCATAGATAGTCCAGAAGAGAATTATTTACATACAGATAATGGCCAGCTGGGAAGTGCTCAAGCTATAAAACCAGAAGAAAGAATGGACAACTCAATAGAAAATGAACCAGCTGTTTCGTTGGATGTTTTACAGGTCAGTAAATTACTTCCTATCCCCTGAAATATTTTGTTCTTCTAGTTCATTAATTTAAGGGAAAATCATTTATTGAAATATTTTGGTTCAAGCGTTTAGTTTTTTTTTCTCAAAAGAGGTAATGGTACATTTTGTAATAGTTGTAGTTGACTTTGGACTGAAAGCCAGGAGGCTCTGCTCCCTATGAAAGGCAACAGAAGAGTCTAATAATAGGCCGGGCATTTACCCATTATTATCATCGAAAGTTGCCTTTAGAATATTGCTTCAAAAACTATATTGACATATACATTAATGAAGATCTCAACATGAGAGATACAAAATAGAGCAGAGTTAGGTGTCAATCTGCCTTTGGGGAAGAGAGAAGATCTCTTCTCCTTTTTGCTAGGTCATCAACTATAGAGTTGCTCTCCCTGAAAATATGTGTGAAGGAGAATTTCTGGCAGGCCATCATAACTATATCTGATCATGTGTAGCACCTTTGCGCGGAAAAGACTGTGACCGGATCTGCTACTCTAGTGTAGGATCTGTGAATTGTAATCCGGATCTGCCAGGATCTGCCTAGGATGTGTCATGGTAATGGAACCCCTGGAGAAGGAAACAGATCCTGAGCCCATGAAATGGATCCCATTGAAAATCAAACAGATCCAGTTCTTTTGTGACCCACTGATCCCATATCAAAATTTTATTTGTTAGGGCAAGCCACAAAAAGGTCTTAGATTTAAGAGGGGCTTCTAATTTCTATATCCCTGACAACCACCATCTTGACTCCTCCTCTTCTTCATGTGGACAAGCTTAAGAGTACCCTGATTTAGCAGTGTAGTGCCCACCAGATGGGTTTGCTGTCCACACCAGTGCATCCTCTTAATCCCATAGATTATAAGAAACGTTTATCGGTGTTTTCCTAAACTTGTTTTCCTTTTGTCAACCTGTTTTCCTTGCAGTTCAAGATCTGCATTGTTTTTTAAACTTTAGATCCATATATTCTTCCATCTAGGTGATAGACATCTGCTAGAGTGGAGAATCCTTTTTGAACAAGGACTTTTCTGAGGTAAGTTTTGTTAAATTTTTAACATGGATTTAGATTGTTAGCAGTAGCAGTCCTTTTTAACTTTTAGCAGACTGTTAAACTTGTAGATCTGAGATTATATAGCAGCAGTAGAATAAACAGTAGCTAATCAACAGTAGAGACAACCATCACAATAATAAGAACACAAGGATTTTCACGGGAAACCTTTCAAGGAATAAAACCCCAACAATGAATAATTCTTCCTCTAAATGAGATGACTGAGTTTGTACATGAGCAGATACAAAGAGCAGACTTCTTACATCAAGATTAAACTGCCCCTAGGGCACACATATCGAATGACTGCCTGTAGGTGATGACTGCTATCACCAATCAGGGTTTGTCAAACCCTAACCACTGAAATGATGTACCTGATAATCAGAAGGAAGACCTAAATGGCTGCCGTTGACCAAGGCATTGTCTAGATTGATTGCTGACTGTCTTTGACTGATTTAGGTCTGCTGTTGACTGTCCTTGACTGCCGCTGACTGTCTTTGATTGATTCAGACTGGGCCGTGACCTTCTTGACTAGGCTGAGGTCTCTTTGACTGAGGTGAGGCCTTCTTTGGCTGAGCTGTGACCTTCCTTGACTGGACCGAGGTTTGGTGAGGCCTTCTCAGTGCTGCAGCCTGCTGTAGTGGGCTGAGATAAGCTTTTGGTAAAGAGAGAGACTTCAAATAATTCACACCATCAACTTGCAGCAGTTACAGTAGAGAGAGAGAGAGAGAGATAACCAGCATAAAACCCCAAAACAGTCTTCTTGGATCAGCTATGGAAATCATGTGAAGTGTGTTGCTCAAATGAGAATGCTTCTCTTTTTATATTCCACTTTTGAGTCTCTCCAAATATTCTATCGATAAAACGATGTATACCCATAGTGTAGTGACCAACCACTACAAAATAATAGGCTTAGTATTTCTTCTATGCGGTTTTAGATGATAGGTATATTGGGTATACCTTGTTTCACTTGTTGCAGCAGAGATGTTTCGTGGTAGACTGGTAGTGATATGCATGTCAACCACTAATTGACTTTATACAGTATTACTTTTGTAGCAAAGAACAACGATTTATTCTCCACAACCTTAGCATTGCTGCTTATTTGTCTTGGCAATTCTTGTGAATCTGGAGTCATGGATTAAAATATTGAAAATGTTGTTTTTCTTTAAAATTTTATGTATTTTTTAGTAAACCGAGTCGTTCAATTCAAATCGGCCGTTTTATCGCCAATTCATTACTGATTCCGATTCCGATTCTGATTCCGAGTTGACCCTCGACCGATTTCGATTCCGATTTTTAAAACTATGGAACTTCAATCAACATAAAACTTTTTAGCACTTTCAAATTTCTAAGTATTTTGACTTCTAATAATGTATCGATTGATTAGGGTATGAGAACCCTCTTGAATTTTCCCTTCTGCTAGATGTAGATAGAATTTTTCCACTTGAGGTCAAGCACGTCATAATGCCTGCTGAGTGCAAAATGGTGTTTAAGTGTGTCTTCCCCACAAATTGTCTGTCATTTTACATCAAATGATGCAAGATCTTTATTGTGGCAGAGAAGAACTGAGGAACTAAATCTTTTAATAACTTTTTGGTCATTTGAACTAATAGTTTCCCACATGCGTAATGTCATAACAATTAAAGTTGTTGATGATATTAGCATGCTGAAATTCTTCCCATTTAG
The DNA here is from genome assembly GCA_001517045.1 of Pseudotsuga menziesii. Lineage (NCBI taxonomy): Eukaryota > Viridiplantae > Streptophyta > Pinopsida > Pinales > Pinaceae > Pseudotsuga > Pseudotsuga menziesii. Next base: position 537,781 of record LPNX010211848.1, on the reverse strand, counting down.
TATACATATTCCACCTTGAAAGTGTGTTGTAGATGAGTGGTGATTATTTTATATATTTGATCTACATGTAAGGGTGTAGTTGAAATATTCTTCCTCTCTTTTTTGTGAGACTACAACATTCAATGTTCTTTGTATTGAATGTTGAGGCAAAATTAATCTTTTTAATCTTATCCTACATTAGTGATCTGATACTAGATGACTGCTCATGTTAAACAGTGTATTGATCATACGAATGGAAAACTTGAAGGAGAAGCAGCCACTAATGTAGGAATTTTTGAGCTTGTCAATGGGACACAGGTACTTATACAATAGCCTGCTCTCTGTGCTCAAGCATAGACTTGAGTATATCTGTCTAGCTCAAGCATAGACTTGAGTATCTGACTTCGCACCAAAGTATAGTCAAATTCAGGCAATTTAATATCATTATTCCTATTCCATTTAGTTACTTGTGGCATTATTAATCCAATCCTGGAGCGGAAAAAATTTATCACTTATCAAGCAACATTATCCAGGAGAATTTTTTTCAGTAAAAAGTTAGCTTTCTCATTAACTTTCTTCTTACTGTGTAGGCCAGTTCTTAGTTTATGGGTTGGGTGGTAATTATCTTGTAAAAGGTGTAGAAAACCATGGTTTTAGTCTTATCAACTGGCTGGCTAAATTCCTGAGTTTCAGGATACTAAGGATAGCATCATGTGAAAGTACTAGCCATTTAGAGGATACGTAGAAACAGTAGAATGGAAAGAAAATTTTATGGTTTTCATAATTTATACTTGTTTATGGCTTCTCTTTTTTTCAATGTTTTGCCTGCTCTCTTCATAAATGTGCATGTTTCTAAAATATTTGTTCTTATATTTGTTTGCATTCACAGTTAAAAAAAGCTCCCAGTGCTTTTAAATTTTATTTCCTTTAATGTTTCCTATTTTACTGACATTCACAATCAAACATTTAAAGGTTACAAGAAAATATGGTTATGACCAATTTTTGTTTTTTCATTTAACAGCATGATCAACCAACTCTAGTATGGGGAAAGCCTCGACAGCCTCCACTTGGAAGTGATGAGGTACAAATAGTATGAAGAATTTCCATTGTGTTTTATTAATGTTTATCAGACAGAGAACGACAATCATAGATAATGGTCAAAGTTTCTTTCTGTAGAATTTGTATAATATTCTGCATTCTCATGTCTTTCATTCTCTGTTTGCACAATAATTAGTAGGTCTATTTGTAGTTTGGCATTGCGTCACACTGACATTTATCTGGAAATAAAGAGTTAACATTCAATCATATGCAATTACTTCTGAAAAACCAAGTCTTAATTTTGGTTGTTTTCAAATGGGTTGCGATGTTGCTATGGGAAATTTCTGGATTAATCAGATTTGTTCTAATGATTTTTGAGTGGATCAGTGTATATATTATAGTAGCATAATTTTAGTACGAAAACTGTTCGATACGAAAAAAATGTGTAATAAAAAAATCTACTACGAATAAATAGGAATTAGAATGCTTATATATAATACTTTTAATCAAATATTCACTAATATAGTAATATACCTTTAATATACAGACATTTATATAATAAAATTAAACATATATTTGAAAAACAAAAATATAAAATCTCAACAACCTGGTGTGGGATCTGGTGAGTGTGAGAGACCGCAACTAGTTATTAATAATTATTTTAATAAGAAAGTATGAAATTGAATAGTATTTATGTTTTATAGTGTTTAAATAATTGATTTTTTTAAAAAATTCGTTCAATATTTAGCCATCCACAAGTAAAGAATCGAATCCGTATCTGTATTACACCTACACTGAATATTCAACGAATTTGAATTTCTTCCGAATTTCCATACATGAAACATCAATGCGACCGAATTATGCTACTATTGTATATATAACATACCTATCTTGGGGTATGCTTCTGTAAAATTGAATTGCTAGTTAATTTTGAAGCGATTTTGCCTTTTGCTGCTGTCATATTCTTTTTTATAATCATAAATGAATGCATGATATACACGAGATATGGATACCCATCTGCTTAGACTACTGTGCGTCACTTGCTAGCCAAATGCCCAACAACATTGGCAACCACTGGAGCTAACCTTTTGGGCTCAACTAATTACAACATTCTTCCCCAAGAAATATCTTGCGGGGAAACTATTGATGCTGATTATGAGGCCTGACCTGACATTGACATCGAGTGAGGCATGCAACCAGCCAGCCCATGGAAGTGACCCTGAGATCTCCTCAAGAAGTTCAAGGCACTCAACCACTCAAAATAGCCCACTAAGCTACAACTAATTACAACTTATTGCTAAGTAATTTTTTATTAATGTCATTTGGAAACAAGATGACTTATCCATCGAACTACTCTCCCCCATTTTGAAGGCAATATCATGAACATTCCCATATGCAATCATCTTACCCGCTTTTCTTTTCCAAAGTAGGGATACATGTAAGCAACCTTGTTTTCATCCATTCTTACTGTAAGAAGCACAAATGGTGCTTTTGCAAACAACTCACACGCACACATGATTGAATAATAGTTCAAACTTGGATGATTTACAACATTCATGTGACATTATGTAAATATATGTGATTGTCCTCAAAGCAATCCAGAGGAGAGCTACTTAGATTTCTTTTCTCTTCTTGATGTTTGTACTTTGGTTGATTTCCTCTTGATGTGTCTTCCTTGGTGCTTTCATCTTTTGTTTTGAAGTTTTGTCCTAGTTTGGATAGAGTTTGTTTGTAGTGTGATTATATTTCTTTCAAGTTCGTTTAGCTCCTCTTTTTAGAATGGCATTTTCTTAGATGACTTTGTTAGAAATCCTGTACCACAAGGTAGGTCTGTGACCTGTCACACTCACTGAAGAACAGACTCAAAGAAAATCTTTACACCAAAGTCATCTAAGAAAATTCCATACTAAAAAGAGGAGATAAACGAACTCGAAAGAAATATAATCACACTACAAACAAACTGTATCCAAAACTTGGACAAAACTTCAAAACCGATTTTTAGTACCTCTAGAATTTTTTATTGTGCCGAGAGGCGCATTTCTACAGCTCGGGTGGGGGAAAGTGTCTGTCTGTCCAAAACATTAAATTAAAAAATGAAAAAAAAATTCTTATGTCGGCCATAAAAAATTTAAATAAATAAAAATAAAAAATAAGAATGCAAGCGTCACGTTGGTCAACTCGAATAGAATAGTTCATAGAATCATATGTATACAAGCACCTTCCCAGTAAAAAGACTACGCATTTTCACAGACTATGCATTTTCGGTAAATAAATAAATTAGTTTAGTAAATCAGTTTGAATGGTTGAGCAATATAGATTAGCAGGGAAGTAAACCCCTTTTTCAGTAAAAAAGTGAAGGAAAGGTTTTCACCTCAAGGGGTTTGATCCCTCTCGGTGCTTCATAGAACCGCGGTTAGATGGGTCTATACTGTTTTACTTATGTCAAAGATAAATCATTTTGTTGTAATTCTGAGATTTTCTCCACAGTGGGCAACTTTTTTAGATCCGGAAGGACGGGTGGTGGATTCCAAGGCTTTAAAGGAAAGGATATTTTATGGAGGAGTGGAGCACAGCACACGCCAAGAGGTTTGTGTTTCCATGCTCATATTGTCATTTTTGGCTTTGCTTGGTTCACTTGCATGCTTATATTGCTTAGGTGGTCATATGGTTGTAATGGACAAAATGTCCTTTTGCAGGTTTGGAAGTTCTTACTGGGCTATCATAAGTTTGATTCAACCTATGTGGAACGCCAATATCTTGCATTAACAAAGAAAGAAGAGTACAAAATTCTGAAATCACAGTGGCAGGGGANTCTTACTGGGCTATCATAAGTTTGATTCAACCTATGTGGAACGCCAATATCTTGCATTAACAAAGAAAGAAGAGTACAAAATTCTGAAATCACAGTGGCAGGTGAGAATATGCTATTTTCTGGGTTAAAACTTAATATACCTTGGCAGTTGAATGACCTACGTTTTAACACTTTTTATATAAGAAAATAGGGTGTCATAGCAGGTGTTCAATAGAGTAGAAAGAGCATTTAGAATCTCCTCTACACTTGTATTTCATTGGAAGTTGAACTGGTTACCCACATTAGAAGCAGAAAAGTTGGCATAAGGGTTTTATTAGCTGGCTTAATAAATATTCTTGTTATGGTAAACGTCTTAACCATTTAGATTTATTTGTGGCCACAACATAAGCTGATGCTTCAATTATTATGTTTTGCAGAGCATATCACAGACACAGGCAAAACAGTTTGCCAAGTTCAGAGAGCGTAAAAGCCGTATTGAAAAGGATGTGGTAATTTTATCTAATTGATGTATCAATTTGTTGTCTTCATTTTTTCTATAATGCAAAGATTGTAAGTAGCACTAAAAACTTCTAAAAAAAGTCAAAATTATTTGTATTTGTAGTCTTGGACAAGGGGAGAAAAACAATGATGGTTATTTTGTTTACTTGTTCACACTAATGCAGGTGAGGACAGATCGAACCTTGCCTTACTACGCTGGGGATGACAACCCAAATCTGGATCGACTTAGGGACATATTATTGACTTACTCCTTTTATAATTTTGATCTTGGATACTGCCAGGTGAGTATGGATTTTATAGCAATTAAGATGTCTGCTGCTTTAGGTGTCCATTTTGAGCACAACATTACATTGGAGGAATAGGCAAAAAAATATGTAAACCTTAGTCTCGAATTTTAATGATTTGTTCCCAATTCTACATTACTTGTTGCTCTGAGTGAAGTGAGGTGCTCTATAGCTCAGGTAGGGCAGATGTGATTGCAGCGCTGTGTGTGACACAACCAAACAAATGATAAAAATAGCCAACCTAAAACACAGTGGACATGAACAATACAAAAATTAAAAAATACCAGATGACATTGAAAAGTTAAAAATAAATAAGCTAAGCATAAATCCTTTTTAATCCAGAATCCATTAAGTGTTGAGTAGGACAAAAAATGCATGGTGACAACCTCAATGTTTTGGTCAGATGATGTATCAATGGAGCACATTGAAGCAATAATAGTTTGGGGAATATTTATGTGCATGAGCAACTGTAAATGTTAGGAACATGAATAATAGTTGGGTAACTGACTATGTGCTATTATATACTTTTAATTTGAGATAGTGTCCCTTCCAAACAGCATTGTATTAGATGGGAGAACGTGTTAACATACAACTAATATTCTGAATCATGATGGGCAGAGCAACAAAATACTCTTAAATTATGAATTACTTCTCCATACATTTGTTAGCTTCAAAATAAAATTGTATTAGATCTCCAAGTTAAAGCCTTGCCCTCAAGGAGGCAAGCAAAAACCAAGACCCTTTTTTTTTAAATAAAGTTTTCTGGTCGCATTAATCCCAACCTTATTTTATTCTTTCCATGATTTTTTAATGTGGTCGTTTTGGATTTTAGATTTTTTTCCTTTCCAGTTTGCTCTTTATAATGCATACTTAAGTCATTCTTTGGTGTTCATATGCATGCTTTAATATTTTTTGTGACTATGGTGCAGGGCATGAGTGATCTACTGTCTCCGATATTGTTTGTTATGGAAGATGAATCAGAGTCTTTCTGGTGTTTTGTGGCTTTGATGGAGCGCCTGGGCCCAAATTTTGACCGGGATCAAAATGGAATGCATTCACAGCTTTTGGCTCTTTCAAAGGTAGGTCGCCATTTTTATTTCCAGTCTGTGCTACAGATATTGGCAATTATGAGTTGAGTTCTTGTTGCCCTGTTCCCTACTATTTTTTTTATGAAGTATCTTTACAGGGGATATCAAAGAGATAGATAACAATATACTTAAAGTCAATTGCTTTATAGTAGCATCTACTCTACCTTTTCAGTAGCACCTTCTAGTACGTTTTCCTAACAGATAAAATTGATCTCTAAAACAGTCTCGGGCCTGTGAAATGACACTGACATTATGAAAATTCCATTAAGTGTGGAACAATTAGAGGATGGATGAAGAGCTGAGAAAGGGAGTGGAATCTCAGGATAGGGATTGGGTAAGAGTCTTGGTTTGAGGGGTTTATTAGGGATGAGGAAGGGGAAGATTGGGGAAGAGTCTTGGTTTGAGGGGTTGAAGAACCTGCTAGCCATGGCAATCTGACTGCCAAAAATAGGAAAAAAAATGGCAATGGTTCTTGGCTTATGTGATGTTTAATATTTATACTTCCTGGATGCTTGAGAAGGGGAAGATTATTTTTATGCCGCAATATTTTCCTGAATTTTGCCCTCTTCTTTATGTAAAACTTACCCCATTCTCTTACCAATTAAGAATTGCATATTTATTGCACAATCAACATTAGTTGTGTTATTGCATTAAACTTTCTTTCTTCTCAGCCAAATTAAGAACTGCATACTCTGATATTTCAGTAAACACAATCCGTATTCTATTCAGAGATCCTAGTAATTTACTCCTCAGTATTGATTAGGGTGTATTCTGTGACATCCTCTGCGTTGATGTCACAACTCACACCTAAGAGATATTTATATGAATAACATACTGGTGGCAGACATGAACAACAGATTATGCCTTACAGCGTGGGGTCTTCATTTAGATGGTTATATATAAATAGCTTGAAATTGTTTTGGAGGGTTTAATTCTTGATTTCTTTTATATCATCAAGCACATTTTCCTTTCAAAAAATAATACTAAGAGCAATGCCCTTGAAATGATATCATTTTGATATAGCTAATATAAATATAATTTTCTTAGTTCCTAATCTTTCGTTTTTCTTTTGCACTGTTGCAGCTAGTAGAGATATTGGACAGCCCATTACATAACTACTTTAAGCAGGCTGATTGCCTAAACTATTTCTTTTGCTTCCGATGGATTCTTATACAGTTTAAAAGGTCAGAAAACAATTCTCTTTGGAATGTCACAGGATGCACATTTTCGTGTACATTATATTCAATTTTTTTTATTTTTATTTTAAATTCTAGAATATTCAGTAACTTTGGTCATACTTAAATTTTGTTTCAGAGAATTTGAGTATGATAAGGTGATGAGACTATGGGAGGTTTTATGGACCCACTACTTATCAGAGCACTTTCATCTCTACATGTCTGTTGCACTTCTTAAACGCCATCGAAAGACAATTATAGAGGAGCAAATGGACTTCGACACTCTATTAAAATTCATTAATGAGCTCAGTTGTCACATTGATCTCGAAGCAACGTTGCGAGATACAGAGGCACTTTGTGTCTGTGCTGGTGATGCAGGCTCTGCATGTATACCCCCAGGAACACCGCCTTCTTTGCCGATTGTGAGTGATGCATATTAAAAATTTATGCAAAGCACCTTCTTTTGCAAATATTTTTAACTTGTGATTCTGGGCAATTATCTACATCGGGAGATATATCTACTATCAAGTAACCGCCCTTAATCTTCTTTGGAATTTAGCACTCACGGTAAACATATCAACTAAATAGCTGTACATTATGAGTGTAGATTGTAACACACTATTCTTTTTATTAATTAAAATTGTATTAAGTTTGTCAGTTTTATCATATTTTCTCTATTGAGGAAAATGTTCTTATGGTTTTTCTATCTCACAAATGACTTCAAGGTTTCAAGTCTGTAGTTTTCTTGCATCTCACTCAATTGAAAATTCATATTTAATTTTGATTTTAAGCTGGCTGAAGGGTTCAAACATAAGCCTGCATTTTATTAGGTCTGCACCAGCTGTGCTATGTAACTAGGTCACAGTCATGGTGACCTAGGCATGCTTGAAAGTGCATTTGGCCGTCTCTTTGTCAAACTCATAATACAACTCTAGTTTGGACTTCTTGCAGATAATTATATTTTTACTATTCGTTTTTGTTTGGAATTGATATATCATGTCGTTTAGATGTTTCAGTCATTCATGCTAACCCCAGAACCGTGCTTTTGAGAATTGGTTGTCAGTTGGTTTTCTTTCTTTGTACATTTGAGGATTTTGAAGATCACGTTTCAATATGTTGGAGAGGTTTATAAAACGGTATCTCTTTTAGAAACAAATGTATGTATATGTAAAGTTAAATATGTTATATTTTTTAAACGTTTACTAAAATTTGTTTAAAATAAGTTAGATATAATATAAGCAATGCACCAGTAGGAGTATATTAATAATGTATTATATTAATTTAGCTGAAATGTGTTTGTATATATATTATTAAAAAATAAAAAATTTAAGAATTTTTTATAAGGGAAATGCGAGAGATTTGTTTTTCAAATTCATGATGGTATGCACTTGTTGGCATGGAATTAGCCAACTATACAACAATTGGTTGCTCTAACCTCTTGAGCTATTTGAGCTGTGTGTGTGTGATCCAGTGGTGTGGCCTTGAAAATAACACACATATATATTTCAAGGAAACACCTCATAGGAAATTATCGAAACACTTTCCCATGATTCATGGATGGTAAATGGGGTAAACCATTGACTATGATTATGGAGCTCAACTCCGACAAGATTAAAGAGAAATCTGTTACTTCCTCAACATCAGGGGGAGAGATCTCACATTTGGCTCATGATCCCTTGACCTATATATGTGTGTGTTTTAGTTGTGTGCCCTTAAAAATAAAACACACAGATACATCACATACACATTTTTCAAGTAACAACCTCACGGAAAACCCTCCAAGTATTTCTCCATGTTTCATGGATGGTAAATTGGGTAAACCATTAGCCCTTATTATAGAGTCTAACCTTCAGGGGATCAGGAGAATCAAATCTGTGACCTTCTCAACTTTGTGGGGATAGATCTCACATTTGGTTCATGATTAGTTGTGCACGCTTAAAAATAAAAAATAACACACATAATCTACTATACATTAATAATGCATGATTATATATATAGCCAAAATTGTATAAATTTAACAATAATATAGATATATGTATAGTGAATGAAATATATATATATATATATATATACACCAGTAATTTACTACTGCATATTAATAGTGCATGAATGATATATAGCTGAAACTGTAACTGTATTTTATATATATATATATGTGGTTCACAACTTTGGTGAGGAGGGTTACGTCCATATGAATAATTCTCTGGGTGTCTATTTGAAAGGGTTTTACTTTGTTGGTTCTTGATTACGGAGCCTAACCTGATGGGTACATCAAGTGAGGTCTGAGGCCTTTATATATCTATGCATAGTCATTCGGAAATTTGACCTTAAAACCTTATGCTCTCAACTCTCAACTACTTCACTAACCCATCAAGCTATATATATATATATCATTCATGATATATTATTATCATTAATATATATATTTGGAAAAAACACAATGTAATGATTTTTTTATTCATATACATTACATTGTTTACATTAAACCAATATGATATGTTTGAGGCATAATGGTTAAAAATGTTATTATTGTGTGATTACAATGATTTAATCACAATCGAATTTTATCACATCACATGTAATTGCATTGCATTATCGAATAGAGATGTCCATCTGTAAGAGGACAAATCACTGGTTTATGCAAGTAAAAAAATTGACGTGTATGACATGAAAGTCGTTTAGCTTTAATGGATGACATGCAAGATATTGAAAAAGGTCATCACAATTTTAATATTCACAAAAAAATCTTGACACATTTTAACAAAAACAAGTGTATATCGTTAAAAATATAGGCAACCACTTCTTAAAATAGAGGCCTTTAAATGCTTGTTTAATATACAAATGGCTTAGGAAAGTATTTGGGCATAAGTGTGGTTGCCAATAATTCTTTCATACAGAGGGCTAAGCTAAGAATTTGGCATGAAGGTGTTTATAAAGTAATATGGTTAAACATATTATACATGTATTAAGATGATTAATTTAAAAAAAGTAGTTTACATGTTACTCATGCTGAATGAAACTTTTATTACATGATTATTTGTTTTGTCCAAAATAAATTTTACTTGTTAAACATATTATATATGTATTAAGATTAATTAGAAAAAAATTATTTACAAATTTGTGTTTACTATTTTATGTCAAATGGTATTTGTATCACATAATATCATTTTTTTCCAATATAAATTTTACTAATTGCGTCGAGAGGCGCTCTACAGCCCAGTATGGGGGAGATCTTGTAACGTTACGTAACATTATATAACGTTATGTAACGTTATTTTTATTAATAAAAAATAATTTTTTTAATTATAGGCCAAAATAAATGTCGGCCAAAAAAAAATGTAATATGGGGTTGCTAAAAAAACACAATATGAGGGAGATGTTGTAATGTTTCTACCTAACAAAATAATAAAAAATAACAAATTGAATTATCCTCAAAAAAATGTTGGCCTTGCACATGGTTTTATTGTTGGCCTTGCACATGGTTTTAAAACCATGTGGAACCCATGGTTTTATTGTACATGGTTTAGGAGGGCCTTGCACATGGTTTTAAAACCATGTGTAAGGCCTCCTAAACAACCCATGGTTTTATTGTACATGGTTTAGGAGGGCCTTGCAAATGGTTTTAAGACCATGTGCAAGGCCTCCTAAACAACCCATGGTTGTAGGAGGGCCTTGCATGTGGTTTTAAAACCATGTATGGAGAAATGTTGTAATGTTTGTTCCTAACAAAATAAAAAATAATAAAAAATATTATATGTCGGCCATAAATAATATTAAAAATTAATAATAAAAATATTATATGTGGACCTTAAATAAAAAGATGTGTCTTTTGGTTTGAATCAAATCAATGGATACCTTTTGATCCCTCTCGGCGCTTGATAGAGCCTAGGATTTGGATCTACGCTGGTGTTTACATTGAAAGTAGTGAGGTGCTATACAACCCAATATGGGGAGATGTCACTAACGTAATGTAACATTATGTTACAAAACTAAAAATAAATAATAAAATTTAAACGTTCGTTAAAAAATAAATTTAACAAATTAATGAGAACATGTTGGTTGGATGTACATTTAAAAAAAATACACGCATCATGTAGGCTCATAAAATAAAAAAAATTAAAACCAACATAGATCCTTCTTAAACCCGGATCTATCAAGCACTGAGAGGGATACAATTTCTTGAGGTGTAATTTTTTTCGACGTGTAAAAAGTTCAAGAGAAAAAAAATTACACCTCAAGAAATTGGATCCCTCTCGGTGCTTGATAGATTTGAGTTTAAGATGGATCTATGTTGATTATCGATCAATTGGATACAATGCATTGGGATGTCTTAGCATTTTAAAGAAGTGATTTCTAATCTATATTTTTAATCACACCCAACTTAGACAAATAGTAAAAGCTTTATTTTTTGTTGTTAAACTAACATTTATTTATTGCTAAGCAATGGTAGATGCTACTACAACAATATCAAGTAGGCATTAGAAGGGGCGCACAATAATATCTAGTAGGCATCAAAATGGACAATTATAAGAATATTCAATAGTTGATAATAGGTTCCTGGGTATAAAGATTTGATGATAGTTAGCTTAGATAATCCACCACGGTCCTTTGAGCACAAGACTCAAATCATAGCCAACTCAACTAATGATCACTGTAAGTGTTCATATCACCAACATATATCTTTCTACCAAGCACAATGGGGGATCCAATTTCTTGAAGTGTACATTTTTATTATATTATTTTTTTTACATGTTCAAAAAAAATTATATCTCAAGAATTTTGATCCCTTTAGTGCTTGGTAAATCCTTGTTTAAAATGGATTTTTTATTTGCTTTTCATTTGGTTCTATTTTTTTTAAAATTTTTATGAACCGGCATGATTTTTTAATTACTTTTTACTTTTTCTAATGTAACATAACGTTACGTTACGTGACATCTTCCCCATACTAGGATGTAGAGCACCTCACTACTCTTGGGGCAATTAGAGAGTTGGGATATGAACTTTGCATATGTTGAATCCCCACAATGTAGTTAGACCACGAGGCATGTGCATGTCATTGGATCACAAGCTTGTAACACCTCGTAAATATGTAAATATTGATGAAATGGCTAGAAGCCGGATATGAATGGTCTAGTGTGACCAAGTTATATAATTGTACATTTTTACTTTCTAATTTTAAAGCCATGATTACTACAGATTGAAGGATGAAGAGATGAGGGGCTATAATTCCACAAGGAGAGTGAGACAGGGGTTAAAGCGAGATGGCCCTAGTGACTTATCATTTAAGTCATTATACTTATTATTCCTTCCTTTTATAAATCCTTTTTAATTAATGTGCATTAGCCTTAACTTGAGTTAATCATCTTAAACCTCGAGGATTAGTGGGGAAAAATGTGAACTCCCCACAAGTGCCATTTATCCATCCCTCCTTAGCCTTGCAAGACACTTGGCTAGTTCTCAGCATGCATATAATGATTGAGAACTAGTTCATTTTTCCATCATTTTTTCATGATTCAACCATCAACTATTGTCAACTTTGAACCATCATCACCTATACCACCATCACCTTTACCATAGTCTAGACCTGTAACTGAGAACAACAGAGTTCCCTCGAATTTTGACACGAAGATTCCTTGGTGTCCCTGTGCTAGATCCCTGGAAGGAAATTGGGGGTTAAAAACTTGAGCGACTGTTAACTCAGAGAAGGGATGATTCATTCCTTGGGTTTTGTAGGTTGATGGGGGAGAAGTGCTAGTGGATTGGGATAGCTATAGAGGTAAAAATCAGTACCTTCTTCTAGATTAATAGCCTCGGATCTGGGGTGGCCTCTATTATACAAAAGACTAGTATAATAGAGTGCCTACATCGAGGAATGTCCTTGGTCTGCAGCCAGTCAGATTACATTCTTAGATAAGTCTCCATGTGTTTATAAAATGTGTTGTTCTTATCTATGATACATGGTTAACGTAATTTTTGTTATTTGATGATTTAATTGCATGGAATTATTTTCATTGTGTAAATACAATCATGTAGAATTTCCTTGTAATATCTTCATATATGTATATATAAATTATGAGTGATCATTTATGTATTTAATTCCGTTGTAAATATTTAATTTAAACAATGGAAAAATGAAATTGAATATCACAGGCGTTTTTGGTTAATAATTTGGGTATTTTGTGGCCCCAATGGAATTGTGAGGACATCAAACATGACAAAGTTGCATTAGAGCCCATGTTGCAACATTGTGACTGCATGGGCTGTATTTTAATTTAACAGGAATAAGTCCAAGTTGCACAGGAAGTATTTGACTAAATGCACTAGAGAAAATACATGGGAAAAATATGTTTAACCCTTCCATGATTTAATTTAGATAGTCTGGGGTAAAAACTATGAAATTTAGCCAAATTGGGGTGACATTCAACATCTGTGTTGAATTTTTTTTCGTTTTGTTAAATGACGGAAACACTGGTATAATGGAAGAATTAGGAATAATTAGTTATGTTGGTTGACATAATGAATTTTCCAGTATGGGAGGGGCTAGCTGTAAATTGGGTTGTCCACCTGTTTATGAAGGAAAGCCAAGTGTAATTTTCATAGAACCACCTGGCGAAAATTTGAAATTTTTATAAGGACCCACAAGTGCCACATGGATGATGTGACATGGAGGTTCCACGTGGATTTCAAATGATGTGTAGCTGCCACATGGATGAGGGGTTCTAACGTTGACCAACCACATTAATTGAGTGTTAGCTTACGGATTAAGCGTGGAAAAAATTAACGCCCGAGCGTTAGAATCCATTCCGAGAGCTTAGCACTTGAGCGTTAGGTCAATGTACCTTGCAATCAGAGGATGAGAACTAAGGGCTAGGAAGAAAGGGGATAAATGACATAGATGAAAAATATCGGTCGAAGACACCCACGATTGATGACTGTGGCCCATAGCGCATCAACAAATTGCACATTGGTTAGCGACGAAAAAACGAGCCGTTGGGCGAATACTGCCTAACACATGGTGGATTTTAGTTGGCAATGACTCCAACGAAAGTCTTTACAAAATCGCTTCCTCATCGAGTTGTCACCACTTTTGGTAAAGGAATACTACTGACGCATTTCTTCCCAAGGATAGGTGATATGGTGACCTGGTAGATGGGAAGAGTGACAAGGACGCATAAAGGGGTGACACATAGGATCCGTTTGACACCTCAATAGACATGTGTCATGCCACGTTAACACCTTGCCATGTCAGTAAAAAATGAGAAAGTAAAAAAAAAAAAAAAATGAGCCAAAAACTCATTTCGGCCTTAATAGGAGCATTTTAACTTATAATTTAATGAGACCTACACCATTTTGATGCCATTTATCGAGGCTAAATGATTGTCAATGAGGGTCATGGACCTATTCTACAATTTTGTAGAAATTTTGGTTTGATGATTTTTGAAGCCATGTAGCCCAAGGATGGATGGGGGCCCTATTGAGGCCCAAATTTTTATGGTGCAGTCGTAATTCAGGAACCTAGTTAACTTTGGATCTTTGTGGCCAAATTATTAAAAGAGTGAAGCCAACAGATAAAAAAAGGCTTCATAACCATTTTTTTCTTTCTGATTTTGACATTTTGTCTACTTGTCAAGTCAAACAAATTTGCTTGGAGATGATTGTTCAAGAAATGCTTAGTTTGTGAAATAACCATTTTTAGTTCCCAAAGGGGTTGGATCAATTGGTGAAGAGTAGAGTTTTTTATTAGTGGGAAATGTTCAATTCCAATGAAGGTCGATCCTCAAGCCATGGTGGCACATTGAGCTAGTATTCGAACTTGTGGTTTTACTTTGAGAGATTGTATTAAATGTTCTCCTGACCCCGTGCACACATAAGTGGATTAAATCCCACCCCCATGTCTTTCAAAATTTTAAAGTCAAGTCCTACTAGGGTAGTTGGTATTCAAGGGGTTCCGTTTATTAAGCGCCCAAGGTTTGAAACTTGGCAGTGGTGGGAGGAGACAACAAAAAAATCCATCCATGCTGAGGGTTGGTGTGGCCCAGGAGGGGAACGATCCTCAAGTGATTTTGACAGAAACCCTTGGGTCGCAATTTTTGAGACCACATGCCACTCCCACATGTTAGGGAGATTCATGCTCATATGTGCTATCAACGCCCACCATAAATGTTTTCCAGTTCCTTACAGATTTTCTTCTATAGTTCTCAGAAGTTGATTATTCAAAATAAGTGTAGTTACAGGAACATGGTAAAATTGGGCAAAAATTGTGATTTAAGAAAGATGTAACTCTTAGCTGTGAAATCATAATTGAACATGAGTATAACCATTGGAAAGAGTATTAGTACGATATTAAGCACAATGAACCCTATTATGAATCAAATCTTCCTATTTCTCCAAAAAATTAACAGAAAAGGGGCTTGTAGCTTAATTTGATAGAAATTGTCAATTGGGCATTTTCCAAATTTTTTCTATATACATGAAATTTTGAGAAAAATATTTATCTAACAAATTTTATGACTTGAACACATTGCAGATATTGGTAGAACAATTTGCTACATTTCATAGGTTTACAACTAGCAAAACATCAACCATAATTGGAAAGTAAGGATGGAAGGGAGGAAACTTTCATATAGTCTAAGAGAAGGAGCCAAAGGGAAGAATATCATTGTGGGAAATGAAGAGATACAAGTCTAATGGAAACATATCTAACACAGAATCAATGGAACTGGTGGAAACCATGAGAAGCTTGAGGATGGAAGTATAGAGTTGTAAAGCTGATAATGAAAGAATGTTGAGGGCTTAGGAACATTTAAATCAATTGAATACAAATCACACAAAGTTTAAATTTGTTACATAGACAAATGTAAGTTGGATCAGCTTCATGCCTTGAGAAAGAAGACATAGACAATTCAAAAACGAGATCCCATAAAAAATATAGACACTCAAAGAGTGCTATTAGGGATCACATGCATCACTATTCACCAACTCATACAACTAGATGGTATTATACAACTAAGGATTCTTGCAGTAGCCTAGAAACTTCTCCAAGGAGGCATCATAAAATAAAGCATGTAAACGAAGTGTTGCAAGCCAACTACTTTTGATGGAAAAAATAACAAAGGAGAAGATGTTGAAGTTGGGTTGTTGGAAATGAGAAAATACTCACGATCGCATAATTATTCTTCCAATATGGAGGCCACAATTTCCATTTATAACATGTAGGGAAAGGCTTCCATATGGTGGGATCAATTAGTGGAAGTGAAGCATATTGGTGAGAAGGGAGTTTCAGCTTAATAATTCAAAAAGTATTTTCAGTAGAAGTACTTTTATGAACATTACTATACAAGGAAAATGGAGTTGTTTGAGCTCAAGTTGGGAGCTATGAGCATGGAAGAATATGCGAGAAAATTTCTATAGTTGTTGAGGTATGTTGGGGTTATTAAATAAGAAAACGTAAAAATCCAGTGGTTCCTAAGTGGATTTCCTATCTTTTATTGTCACGTTCCTTCCTTGAAGAACATTGTCAAGTACCTAGGGGTTAAAAATTTGAATTAATTAAATTACCTAAGGAATTTTGATTATTTCATTCTAAGGAGGAAAGTACCGTCGTTTATTTCTAAATTCAGGATTATCTGTGTAATAATTTAATTAATATGCAAATGATGACATGAGGGAATGAGTTTCCATGTTAGGAGGGTGCATTAGGCAAGCTAACTTGCCTAGGAAGAAAGATAGAAACTATCCAAAAAAATGGCAAAAACAATCTGTTAGAAAAAGATTGAAATTGATAAAAGCAAGGAAAAATAAACAGTTTCAAAAGCAGAAAGTGCAGGAAGAACAGTCAGTGCAAAATCAAGAAACTTTGGCCAAGGGAGGGCACAATTTCCATTTTGATGAAAGGATGTTAGCAGGGAAACATCATCATTCATAAGAAGGAAACTTTTACTCGAAGGGGGGTGCAGTTTCCACCTTGGTTGAGTGATGCAAGCATGAAAACATCATCCTATGACTGAACTTACCAAATTCCTCAAGAGGGGCGCACTCATGGCTTAGGGTTAGGGTTAGCAAGTGGGTAACTTGCCTAACAGGTGGATGAATTGCTCAACAAGTCACTCAAGGTTTATTTAAGGATGCTTCCAACTCCATTTCACAGTTTTGATTGTTAATGTTTTGGTGTTGAGTGAAGCTAAACTTCTAGTCTGAGAGATGTGCCTCAGTCACCTTGGGTGATGTGCCCCAAGCTTCCATTCTCTTCTCTTCTCTTCCATTCTTCAATGCAGATCATAGAGAGAAAAGGAGAAACCATCTAAGATCAAGATATAACTCTGATAACAAAAATCCTTCCATGGAAGTCGAGCTCAAGTGAAGGAAGCTTCACTTATGCTCTTAGGTCGGTGTCGGGTGTTAGTTCTAGGCCTCCAATTTTCAGTCTTGGGCACCATTGAGGGAGATCAACTCCTGAATATTATTTTGATATTCTCAGCTCCATATTAAAGCTATGATATCTGTTTTATAGTAATGTTTATGTCCAATAAATCCATAATGCTAAACTATCATGAGAGAAGTATTCCAATGCCCATTTAATGGGACTTTTTGTAAGTTCTATGCATTAAATGTGATGTAATGTACATGATAAGAATAACTGAGTTAGATGATGCATAATATATTTCATATAAAACCATGTTAGTATTTATTTGCAGGTCTGATAAATCACAACATCGAAATTCAATGTTATTTTCTTACCCCTGCTTATTGACTAGTTTTACAATTTTTGATGCTATGTATAATTTGTAAGTTCAATTTCGATTCTGTAAGTTGTATCAGGTCACAAATTCATCATAGAACCCTATCCAACTTCTATAAACTTATTTTATTGAGTTTTAATAGTGCTTTGAAATCCTCCTTTGCGCAGGATTTCCCAGGACAAATTCCTAGTTTTTTCCTAAACACCTTCAAATTGTCCAAAACTGTCTCGAACTCATTTTAATGGATATTTGTGGCCTAAATAGTGTTTGATAACCCAATTTAGTCTTACATAAGCTTTGGTTTCTTGTAATTGAATGTTCAGTGTCAATTTGCATTGGTTGGGACACCCAGAAGCCTGGGAGTAGACTTCATCATATCTGAAGCTCAAAACCTAAAAGGGAAAAACATCCATGTGCTTAGCGATATGAGATATCAGTATCCAAACCTGTCCTTTGGTTTCATCCCCTAATCCTCTGCCACTCTCAGTTTTCCTGTCATTACTTCCTGTATTGTGCCTTGTTGAAGAAAGTTCTCAATAACTTGTAAATTTTTTATTTCACTTTTAATTATATCGACAATAAGAGATAATATTCTGATATGATTCAGATCAGGCATATTATAGTGGTATAATAGCATGGTAATCCATACATGCTATTGATAATCATTAATGAGTCCCAAATTCAATTCATATTCTAAAAGGAAGACCTCCGAAGAAGAGGAAGTTAACTCCATGGAAGGGAGATTCCACGAGGAGATGGATGAGCTCATACTTTTCGTGAGAAGTATGTTGAAAGGGATGCAATATATTTTGACCAATATCGTTTAGTCTAGTCAAGAGACCATAAAGTTCCTAGCCAAGCAGTTGGGTGCCAAATATGGATAAGGGAGCAACATTGGCTCCTAGCTTGAAGAGAGGAAGATCATGGGTGGATCTATCTTCTCTAAGAAAGGGCCTCATGATAGGCCTCTTGATTTCAAAGATGAACCTAAGTTGCAACCCCGACCCACCATGCCCAAGTTTATGGAGTATCCAAAATAAGACCATGAGTTGTAGAGTGAACCAATTGCTTCATGGGAGGAGAAGTATGTTGCTTATCAAACCTTGAGTGAGGAGTGCAAAAGGGTTCTACCATTCATATATTTTTGTGAAACTCAGTATAAAGGGAAGCCTCAAGGAGTTCAAAGTCTTCCATATCATAATTTTCAGCTGAGGTATGCCATTGGCAAGATCACCCTGCCCTACTTTGATGGCACTTCCAAGTGCACAATAAACTCTTGGATTCAAAAATTGGACACCTACTTCCAACTGAATCCTATGGCTGAGAGGGATGCCATCAAGATGGAATCCCTAAATCTTGACGGGGAGGTAAATTACTGGTGGTTTCATGGTGTGAATAATTTGGTCCATGATTAAGTGATTACTTATGAATAATTCACCTAGAGATTGGCATAAAGGTTTGACCGGAGAGATCCTGATATCTCTTTCCCAGAATTGGAACATGTCAAACAAGTTGGAACTCCTGAAGCCTACATATATGAATTCCAAATATTGGCCGTGATGGTCACTGATATCTCAGAGGCTAGGTTGATCCTTTTGTTTACAGAAGGATTAGCGGAACCTTGAGAGGGATGGTGAAAGCTTACCGACCCTCAACTCTGCAAGAAGCGGCGAGCAGAATTAGATATCTACAAGATGTTATTCCAAGGACCAAGTATCCTCCCAAGACCCCCATGCCTCAAAAAATTTCATAATCCAAGACCTCCAGTGAGGAAATTTCTTGCCCCTGGAAATAAATATTACGCTTACAAAGATTGAGATGAAATAAGGAGGAATACGCTCTTCTTTCCCTGCCAACAACCTTGGGTTCTGGGCCACAAATGTGTTAAGGGGAAGGCACACTACATTGAAGTGTTCTCTAAAAGTGAAGAGGAGATGGTGGAAGAAGATGAACTTGCAAATGGAGAATATGAAAAAACTGAAGAAGAGGAGCAGGACCCTCAAATTAGAAGCAAAAGTGCAGTGCTTAATGGAGTGCCCCGTTTCCACACATTGAGGCTGAAAGGGGTATTACAAGGCCAAAGAATCACATTCCTTGTTGATGGGGGTTCCACCCACAAATTTATTGATGCATCCCTAGTCGAGAAAAGAAATATTCCTTTTGAATCATTTGAAGGGTTCATTGTGGTCATTCTGGGAAACAACACCATGGGATGCAACTAGTGGATTCCAAACCTGCAAGTGAACCTAAGAGATTACACTGTGAAAGACAACTTTTATGTTGGCAATGTTGCAGACACCAACATGGTGTTAGGAGTACAATGGTTGTACTCCATCGGGGAACATTCCATGAACTACAAAATACCCCAAATGAGTTTCAAAGATGCAGAAGGGAAACCAGTAGTTCTGAAGGGTATGAACACCTACCTAAGCCAATTATTTCTGCCAATAGTATGAGATCCATTCTCAGGCATGGTGACAATGAATGGGATGCTGAATGTCGGATTACCATTGAGGGAACTTTAGTCAATGTTTCCTACCATCCAAAAGACATAAAAAACTGCTGCACAAGCATAAGTGTTTATTTGAAAACCTCCCACATGGCATGCCACCAAATCGTGGCATTGATTACATAATTGAGCTGGAAGTTGGCACACTTCCCATAAAAATTCACCCCTACAAGAATCCAAAGAAATTCGAGGATGAGATTGAGAAGACCATCAAAGAAATCCGTGAGTTGGGTCTCAATAGAACAAGCTCTAGTCCCTTTGCTTCTTCGGTGGTTCTAGTGAAGAAGAAGGATGGACCACTTAGAATGTGCATAGACTATTGGGGTTTGAAACAAAAAACCATAAAGAACCGGTACCCAATTCCCCAGATTGATGAGATGATGGATGAGATGCATGGAGACAAATTATTCTCCAAGATAGATCTTCGATTGGGATACCACCAAATCTGAATGAGGGAGGATGACATACATAAGAGAATCTTCCGTTGTCACTTTGGACACTTTCAGTTTTTGGTCATGCCATTTGGCTTGACTAATGCTCCAACAACATTTCGGTCTCTCATGAACAAGGTGTTCAATGAGGAAATCTGTAAGGTGTTGATGATATTTTGACTTATAGTAGGACATGGGAGGAGCACCTGCACCATTTAGATGTTGTGCTAACTATACTTGCAGATCTGTCTTTTTATGCTAAGCTATCCAAGTGTGAGTTTGGAATGAATGAGTTGCTCTTTCTCGGCCATGTGATATTCCAATAAGGAGTCAAGGTGCACCAAGAGAAAATTGAGGCCATATTGGATTGGCCAAGCCCAAGAAACCTCACTGAGTTAAGAGGCTTCATTGGCCCTTGCAAATACTACCGTAAATTTTTCAAAGGTTACTCCAACTTCACTGCACCTTTGACAGATATGACCAAGAAGGGGGAATTCAGTTGGAATGGGGAAGCAAAAAAAGATTTTCAATAAATGAAGGAAATAATGAGAAATTTTCTGGTGCTAGCATTTCCTAACTTCAACAAGCCTTTTGTGTTGGAGTGTGATGCCTCAAGGGAAGGCATTGGAGCTGTTCTGTTGCAAGAAAGGCATCCCATTGCCTATGAGAGCATAAAATTGTATCCTCATGAAAGGCTGCAATCTATTTATGACAAGGATATTTTGGCCATCATGCATGCATTGGACAAGTTTCGATAGTATCTGATGGGAAGCAAATTCATAGTGAAGACTGATCACAACAATCTAAGGCACTTCCTTACCCAACGGATCTTGATGACAGACAACGAAAATGGGTAATAAAAGTCCAATCCTATAATTTTTGACATTGAATAAAAAAAGGGAAAGATGAATGTTGTGGCTGATTCACTTTCCTGCAAACCCACACTCTCTTTGTTGCAAATGTTAACTGAATAGAAGGTACAGTTGGGAACATAATACTCAAAAAATCAGTTTGCATGTGGGATTTTGGATGGGATAATACAAAATGAAGCATACAAGGTACATAATGAACTCATCTATTACATGGATAGGATATTCTTGGTACTCGGATCAGAAATAAAGAGGAGGATCCTAGAAGCTGCACATAATGAACTTGTGGCTGGCCACCCTGGTTTTCTGAAGACTTACCAGAAGGTAAGAGAGAGGTTCACCTGGAATGGCCCCAAGGAATATTTTCTAGGGAATGTGAGGGAGTGTACTGCATGCCAGCAAAACAAAGTGGAGCAAACAAACCCTGTTGGATTCCTCCATCCCCTCCCTATTCCAAAATAGAAATGGGAAAGTGTCTCCATGGATTTCATCGCCAGGATGCCGAAAGTCCAAGGAAAAGATAACATATATGTGGTGGTTGACAGGCTAAACAAATTTTCACATTTCTTTGCAGTCACCTGCACTATATTAGCCAATGAAGTTGCTACATTATTCTTCAAAGATGTTTTCAGACTGCATGGTTTACCAAAAATCATAATTAGTGATTGGGACAACAAGTTCACCAATGCTTTTTGGAAAGCTCTGTTTGAACTAG
This sequence comes from Pseudotsuga menziesii, assembly GCA_001517045.1. Classification (NCBI taxonomy): domain Eukaryota; kingdom Viridiplantae; phylum Streptophyta; class Pinopsida; order Pinales; family Pinaceae; genus Pseudotsuga; species Pseudotsuga menziesii. The sequence continues at coordinate 515,644 of LPNX010211848.1, read as the reverse complement.
TGGGAAAAAATCTGAATCTAAGCACAAACTATCACCCTCAGAATGATGGTCAAACTGAGAGAGTGAATCAATGGCTTCAAGGCTACCTCCGTAACTATGCCACAGGACAACACAAAGATTGGACCACATGGCTCCACTTGAGAGAATTATGCTATAACACCACTTTTCACCTCTCCATCAGGATCACTCCATTCATGGATTTGTATGGGTCTGATATTTGGGGACTGTAGATCCCAAAATGACAAAGATTGGTTTTAAGAGAATCAGGACATACTAAGGGCAGTCAAAGAAAATATGCAGGTTGCACATAACCAACAGAAAATGAATGTTGATAAGAACATGATTGAGGGATTCTTTAAAGAAAGAGACTTAGTCTATTTGAGGTTGTAACCCTACAGGAAGTCATGTTTGAAAACAAAGGGAGTAAAGAAACTCCAACCTCGGTTTTATGGGCCTTACAAAATTTTGAGAAAGATTGGTGAACTGGCCTATGAATTGGAGCTACCTTAGGAGAGCAAGATCCAGAATGTATTTCATGTATCTTGCCTGAAGAAAGCAGTAGGCCAACAGATAGATGTATCAGAAGAACTCCTACCTCTTGATAATGAAGGCCATTTAGTCTTAGTACCAGAGAAATTTTTGCAGACCAAAGAAAGAAGATGGATGAATAAGACCATCAAATAATATCTGGTGCAGTGGAAAGGGTTGCCTAGTGAAGATGCCACTTGGGAGGGTGAACAAATTTTGTATCACGCTGGATTGCTTCTGCTTGAGAATAAGAAGACTTGGGAGGGGAGGACTGTCACGTTCCTTCCTTGAAGAAAATCAAAAGTGGACCTTGTCAAGCACCTAGGGGTTAAAAATTTGAACTAATTAAATTACCTAGGGAATTTTGATTATTTCATATTAAGGAGGCATACACTAAGTTTATTTCTAAATTCTGGATGATCTATGTGTAAATATTTAATTAATATTCCAATAATGACATGTGGGAACGAGTTTCCATGTTAGGAGGGAACATTAGGCAAGCCAACTTACCTAGGATGACAAATAGCAACTATCCAAAAAACTGGCAAAATAAATTTGTCATAAAAGATGGAAACTGACAAAAGCAAGGAAAATAAGGCAATTTCAAAAGCAGAAAGTGCAAGAAAAGAAGTCAATGTAAAAGTAGGAAACTTTGGCCAAGTGAGGGCGCAATTTCCATTTTGATGAAAGGATGTTAGCACGGAAACATCATCATTCATAAGAAGGAAAATTTCACTCAAAGAGTGGCGCAGTTTCCACCTTGGTTGAGTGATGCAAGAAGGGACACATCATTCTATGAATGAACTTACCAAATTCCTCAAGAGGGGTGTATTCATGGCTTAGGGTTAGGGTTATTAAGTGGGTAACTTTACCAACAAGTTGATGAATTGATCAACATGTCACTAAATGTTTATTTAAGGATACTTCCAATTGCATTTCATAGTTTGGATTGTTAATGTTTTGGTGTTGAGTGAAGCTAAGCTTCTAGTATGAGTGATGTGCCTTAGTCACCTTGTGTGATGCACCCCAAGCCTCCATTCTATTCTATTCTATTTAATTATTCAATGCATATCACAGAGAGCCAAGGTGAATCCATATAAGCTCAATCTAGAACTTTGATAACAACCATCCAACCATGGAAGTCGAGCTCCAGTGAAGGAAGCTTCACTTGTGCTCTCAGATCGATGCCGGGTGTTAGTTCTAGGCCTCCAATTTTCGGTCTTGGGAACCATTGAGGGAGATCATCTCCTCAAATATTTTTTTGAGTCTCAACTCCATATTCAATTTTTCATCTTTGTTTTATAGTAATATTTCTTTCCAAGAAAACCATAATGCTAAACTATCATGAGAGAAGTCTTCCAATGCCCATTTAATGGGACTTTTTGTAATTTCTATGCATTAAATGTGATTTAATGGACATGATAAGCATACATGAGTTAGATGATGCATAATATATGTAATATAAACATATGTTAGTCTTTATTTGCAGGTATGATAAATCACAACATCAAAATTCAATGTTATTTTCTTACCCCTGCTCATTGACTAGTTTTACAAATCTTGATGCTATGTATAATCTGTAAGTTCAATTTCGATTATGTAAGTTGTATCAGGTCATAAATTCACCCGAAAACGACATATAACTTCAATAACCTAATCTTATTGAGTTTTAATAGTTCTTTGAAAGCCTCCGTGCAAGCTTTTCGAGGCCAAATTCCTAGTTTTTTCCTAAACACCTTCAAACTATCCAAAAATGTCCCGAACCTATTTTAATGGATATTTGTGGCCTAAATAGTGACTGATAACTCACCTCAGTCTTACACAAGCCTTGTTTTCTTGTAATTGAATGTTCAATCTGTTAGGATATTTAGACACTTAGGAGGTAGTTAAGATCAACTTGTGTAATATATCCATTAGGTAAAGTGTGTTTCTTTAGTATGCATTAGTATGCATTTGTTAATATTTTAATCTGACGATCACGATATGCTATAGACATAAAGTGATCCGACGGTTCAACTTCTCTTAGATCATACCTACCATTGATCTGTGGCTTAACACCCGATTGGTCTATGATCTCTATTTAAAGAGCATAGAGCGTCCTTGGCTAGTTGATCGATTATGAAAAGCTCATGTAACTTTCTTTCTTTTGCATAATAAATTGCTCCAAGTAGCTATTTGGCTGGGGCCGTGGACTATTTCCCTCTCGAGGGTTTTAACCACGTGAAAAACATCGGTGTGTTGATCTGTGATCTATTTGTGTGAAGTGGTGGCTCAAGGTGTTCGATCTTTTGGGAGTACTCTATGTACCCGAACATGGTATCAGAGCTTTTATGAAGAGCCACTTTCGGTTTTGATAAAGATATGGAACCGGTGTTGCTGAAACTTTGAAAGGGTTTCTGGTTCTAAATTTTTTGTGCATTTGTGGCCCATGGGAGCTATTCCATTGCATTCAGAGCACCGTTTCCATTCGGAAATAATTTTCATTTCACCGAAAACCATTTCCGTTTGTTCTAGAAACACCCATTTCGATAAATCTGAAGGTATAATGTTACTGTGACAGATTTGTTTTTTATTTTATTTTTAAATCTCTCATATTTTATCAGTTTTATTACTAGATCTTTACTGTTTTATTCTCGAACTATTGTCATCCCTGGCTGCAAATGCTCTTTGCCGTGCACCTTGCGCGATCGTGGCGAATCAGAAACAGAAAGGGAATTTTTTTCTTTCTTGTCTTCTCGGCTACGTATGCTCTTTGCCATGCACCTTGTGTGATCATAGTAAATCAGAAACAATGAGAAAACTTTAAAATGTAGACTTTCTGGGTAAGCTAACCAAGATCTAACCATTTTGTGTGGAAAATGTTTTTTTTTTGTTTTTGTTTTTCATTTTTTTTTTTGTGATTTGCAGGAAAAAAGGAAAGCACGGAGAACAAGAGAGAAGAGTTAAAAAAAAAGAAAAAAGCCCCCCTTTCTCTTTCCATTCTTTTACATACCTTTTAAACTTAGCTCACTTGGTCCAAAGTTGCTTTATTCCTTAATAGGTCTTGAGTTCAAGTCTTATTAAGCTACTTTTTAGTGCATGCAATTTCTATTTTCAAGTTACTCTATTGTAAAAGTGCATCTCACATAAATAAAATAACTTAAGTCTTTTAATTTATTGCCGCACTATTTAAAAGTAACATTATTGTAAAAGTGAACCTCACTTATTCTACAAAAGTGATTCACTTCAAAACAACTTTATTGTAAAGTGATTGTCAAAGGTTGATCTTGGGAAGATGGGGGTTCTTTTTTTTAATTGGTAAAGTTAATATCTGCCATGTCACTATTGGGGACATCTTCAACATTTTCTTTGATAAAACATAACTTCATCATCCAGAATCAGTTTTCAGTGCCGTTTTTTTAAAACCGCATATTTTTTTGAGCTCTTTGCATCCAGACAGTTAGTTTCTGTTCTTTCAGCCATTATTTTACAGTATGGCCACCCCTTGTGATATTATACTTACAAGTTCTAACTATTTTTCATGGAAATCTCGTATGGAGGATGTTCTGCGAAGTAGGAGACTTTTTAGGATAACCTCAGGGAAAGAAACAGAACCCACTGATGATGATAAGAAAATTAAATGGGCAAATAGATGTGATAAAGCTCGTTGATTGATTGGGATGTCAATCTCTACTGATTTGCGATTCCACATATCTAGAATTGATGAACCTGATTTATCTTGAGAAAAGTTGGAATCTATGTTTGGTAAACACAATGAAATTTGGGGTCATCAACTTGAGAATGAGTTGATTTCCTTGAATCCAAATGATTTTTCATGCATTCAAGGCTATTTATCTAAGTATAAAACTCTTAGACTCTTATGTGCAGAATACCAGATTAAGAAAAAAGACAAACAATGTATTTATCATATTATTTCCAAACTTGGAGCTACATATTCTATTTTTGTATCTACATTCTACTCCATGAACGAATCCTTGACTGCAGTTAGCTATCAAGAGCCTAGTCTTGAATCCTTTTGTGATTCCGTAATTAGAGAGCAAGATAAGCTCATTCATCTTGGAATAATTAACAATGCAGATGCATCTGGGAAAGCCTTATTGTCCCAACAGAAAGAAAAGTCCAAGCCTCCCAAGAAACATAATTTTCGCAATAATAAGCCAAACAACAAGGGTCCCAAACCCTCTCAGTCAGCTCCTTCTTTAAAAAATGACAAAGGATCTAAGCACAAAGAAAGAAGACTGAGCATCATTGCAATATTTGTGGGAAAGATAATCATGATGAATCTAAGTGTTTTAAGAAGATGGAAGCCTTGGAAGCATCAATGAAGAAGCACCATATCAGCCTAGATTTGTCTTCAGAATCTAACTCTCATGGACATGCACTTTGTGCTTCTGGTTACTCTTATGCTGCATCTTCTTCTTCTACTTCAAATGAATGGCTCATTGATTCTGGAGCATCTTATCATATGGCTAATGATCAAGCCATCTTTTCTACTATGCATGAATGTAACACCAAACAAATATTTGTTCGTGATGATAGATCTCTAAGTGTTGTAGGATCTGGAACAGTTCCAGTAGAAAATGGTCATTTCAGTGATGTACTATGTGTTCCAAAAATTTCCTGCGATTTGTTATGAGTCTACCAAATTACTCATTCGAGTGAAGGTAAAACTGTGACATTTACACCTCACCAAGTTGTAATCATCAAAATGTCCTTGCTACTGGAACTGTTGATGATATTACCAGGTTGTACAAATTTAACAACTTTGGGTCATCACTTTTTCCTTCAGTTTTTGTTTCTTATAGTGATAACTTGAGCAAACTTTGGCATGAGTGATTTGGTCACTTAAATTATCGCTCATTGCAACAACTATGTAAAGACAATATGGTGACGTCTTCCGATGGTATCTTGCAAGGATGGTGTTTGTTCCGGTTGTGTACTCGGGAAACATCATTAGGACAGTTTTGACAAACGTGCTTCTTGGCACGCCTCGGTTCCTTTGGAGCTTGTGCATAGTGACTTGTGTAGTCCTCTTCCATCTGCATCCTTTTCTGGTTTCAAATATTTCTTAACTTTCATTGATGACTACTCCAGACGCACTTGGGTTTACTTCCTAAAACTTAAGAGCGAAGTATTTAACATGTTCTTGGCCTACAAGGCCCTTGTTGAAAAACAATCTGGTCATCAAATTATTAAGTTAAGATTTGACAATGGAGGAGAATATGTTAACAACAAGTTCACTACTTTCTGCACTGAACAAGGAATCCAACAACATCACACTATTCCATATACACCACAACAAAATGGTGTAGCTGAATGGAAGAACCACACTTTAAAAGAATGGCTAATTGTATGATCCAATCTAAGGGACTAAGTCTTCAATATTGGGCCGATGCCATAAATTGTGCAAATTACATATTTAATCGCACACCCACTAAAGTTTTACAAGGTATAACACCGAAAGAAGCATGGAGTAAAATTAAACCAGATGTAAGTCACTTTCGTGTGTTTGGTTGTGAAGCATGAGTTCACATTCCGGATGAAAAACAGAAAGAATTGCAGCCTAAAAGTGAAAAGTGCATATTTGCTAGATATTCTGAAGATGTAAAAGGTTATAGACTTCTTCAACCCCATTCACATGATATAATCATTAGAAGAGATGTTAAATTTGATGAAAATCTCTTGGCCTGCGAGCCTAACTTGGAGGGTGTGCCATCTTTGGCCTACGAGCTTGATTCGATGATTGTGCCTTCTTCTTCTTCCAAATTCCTAGATAGGCTTCCAAATCCAGTTTCTGATGATGACAGTGAGGATGAAAATCCACCTCCACCTGCTCATGTTCCTCCAATTGCACCATCACCAATACTTCCTCGATGGGTCCATTCAACATGTGAAGTAGTTGGTGGTCTTGCCGGTGATCCTAGAGATCAACGTCGAACACGTTCTTAGTTTCAGCAAGCCTCTTCTCTTTTGGCTCAAGTTTTCCAGAATCATGATCCAGAAACTTTTGCAGAAGCTTCAGGAAATCTAGATTGGGATGTAGCTATGGATGAATAATATCGTTCCTTAATGGCGAACGATACTTAGGATCTTGTTCCTCTTCCAAAAGGAAGAAAACTTGTCAGATGTAAATGGGTCTACAGAACTAAGTATGCATCAGATGGAAGTGTTGAAAGACTTAAGGCAAGGTTAGTTGCCAAAGGTTTTTCCCAAGTTGAAGGGATTGAATACAATGAAACCTTTGCTCTTGTCGCAAAAATGAATTCCGTCCGCCTTGTTCTTTCCCTTGCAGCCTTACATAACTGGGAAGTCCATCAAATGGATTTCAAGTCTTCCTTTTTACATGGTGATTTACAAGAGGAAATTTACATGGAACAACCTCCTGGATATGTTCAGGATAACTCTATCCTTGTCTGTCTCCTTAAGAAATCCTTATATGGCCTTAAGCAAGCTCCTAGAGCTTGGTATGCCAAAATGGATAACTTTCTCCTTGACACTGGTTTTTCTAGATGCCATTCTGACCCCAATGTCTATACCAAGAAAGTAGGAAACCATCTCATCATACTTGTTCTTTATGTTGATGATCTCATCCTTACTGGTAGTGACCCTAAACTTATAACCCATGTGAAATCCAGTCTTAAGCAAAATTTTGAAATGTCAGACTTAGGACATTTGCATTATTTTATTGGTCTCCAAGTCTTGCAAACCAAAGAAGGAATATTTATTTCCCAGTCTAAGTATGCTTGTGACCTTCTTCGTCACTTCCACATGGAAGTTTGTAAACCAGCCCCTTCTCCCTTCCAGTCTAGAGTCAAACTTTCTGCCACTTGTACTTCCCCTGAAGTAGATGCCACCTTGTATCGTCAGCTTGTTGGTAGTCTTTTATACTTGAATCATTCCCGTCCTGACCTTTCCTTTGCCATTGGTCGTGTTGCCTGTTATATGCAAACTCCTCATGAAAGTCACTGGAAAGCAGCAAAAAGAATACTTCGATATATTTGAGGTACAATTCAGTTTGGGATTCATTATAGTACAAGGGGGAAACCTTTGTTGGTTGGTTCCAATGATTTAGATTGGGCTGACGATTTTGATGATCGAAAGTCTACTGCAGGTTATGTTTTCAGTCTGGGATCTGGACCTATCACTTGGGCTTGTAAGAAACAACAAGCACTTGCTCTTTCTTTAGCAGAAGAAAAATATCGAGCCACAGTTAATGCCAGTCAGGAAGCTTTATGGCTTCGATAGATCCTTTCAGAGTTTGTATTTGAGCAATATAAACCTACTCCACTTTGGTGCAACAATCAAAGTGCCATCAAGCTTGCCAAAGATCTAGTTCTACATCAGCACAGCAAACACATTGAGCTACACATGCACTTCATCATAAATCTTGTTCATGACTGTGTTCTTGAAATGCTCTATTTTCATACAGATGATCAAGTTGCAGACATCTTCACCAAGTCTCTTATAGAAGCGAAGTTTTCTAAACTTCGATCTATGTTAGGAGTTCAGGAATGTGTCCTTAAGGGGGGATAGGCTCTAATGCCTCCTTCCTATTCCTAATAGTGTCACTTTTGTAAATCCTTCAATCCTATCCCAAGTTGTTCTTAAGGGGGGATGTTAGGATATTTAGACACTTAGGAGTTAGTTAAGATCAACTTGTGTAATATGTCCTTCAGGTAAAGTGTGTTTCTTTAGTATGCATTTGTAAATATTCTAATCCGACGGTCACGATATGCTCTAGACATAAAGTGATCCGACGATTCAACTTCTCTTAGATCATACCTACCATTGATCCGTGGCTTAACACCCAATCGGTCTATGATATCTATTTATAGAGCATAGAGGGTCCTTGGCTAGTTGATCGATTATGAGAAGCTCATGTAACTTTCTTTCTTTTGCATAATAAATTGCTCCAAGTAGCTATTTGGCTAGGGTTGTGGACTGTTTCCCTCTCGAGGGTTTTAACCACGTGACAAACATCGGTGTGTTGATCTGTGATCTATTTGTGTGAAGCGGTTGCTCAAGGTGTTCGGTCTTTTGGGAGCACCCTATGTACCCGAACACAATCTTAGTTTGCACTAGTTGGGACACCCAGAAGCCTCGAAGTAGACTTCAGCATAACTGATGCTCAAAACTTAAAAGGGCCCAACATCCAGGTTCTAAGGGATATGCAATCTCAGTCTCCAAACCTATCCTTTGGTTTCAGACCTAAATCCTCTGTCACTCTTAGTTTTCCTGTCATTACTGCCTGTATTGTACCTTGTTGAAGAAAGTCCTCAATAACTTGTAATTTTTTATTATTATCTCAGTTTTATATATACCAGCAATAAGAGATAATATTATGATATGATTCATAACAGGGATATTAAATTTACAAATACATAATATTATATGATGAACCCAAATCCCTTGAAGAGGAAATCCGAAAGGCTAATCATATATATGATTAGAATAAAAGAAGAGAGGACATAGATAAATCTTAGAAGGATATGAAAACGAGATAAGAAGGATCAAAGAAAGAAAGGATTCCAACCTCTAGCATTATGATACCAACATAAATTATTTCAGTAGATAAATATGATCCGGGATGGAACAAAGATGGCAGAGTCTTAAGGAAAAGGGGAAAATTGTTAAAAACAATTTTCGTTCTACTTTAAATTTACAATAAACATGTTAAGAACGAATCACATTCTAATTTAAATTTACAATATATATATATATATATATATATATAAGATGATGTTTACAATACAATACAATACAATTCGAGACATTAAATAATCCCTTTAGTATCTTTAACTTTTGAGACTAAGATATGCACCTTTTGATTTTTCATTTAATCCTGCCACCAAAGGACAATTCTTTATTGCTATGGTAAATTCTAAAAATTTTCCCTAACAACAAAATCCATTTATAAGGCATTTACAAACTTGAAAAAAATAAGAACCTTGCCTTTAAATTCCTGTTTCCATCCCTTCCCTAGGGTTATCATGCTGATATTATGTATCTTTGTTTCCTTCATCATGTCCATAATCATTATGCATTTGATCATCCACTTGAAGACTATCATTGTTTTATTTATTGCTTGCTTGCACTGGACTATCACTGTTTTCTTTATTGCTTACTTGCACTAGACTAGCAATATCTGTGAATTCATACAAACCATGAATATGGATGATACTCTTTAAAAATCTATTTTATTCCTGATAGATCTCAACTTTTCCTTTTTTGACTCTATTTTCTTCTTCATCATTCTTTACTTTACCTTACAAGTGTTCTATCTCTGCCTTTTCCATAACAATTTTGGCTCAAAGATTGATCAACTGTACATCTTGCATTTGAGAAATTGCAATATACCTAATGATATTGGCCCTTAAATTTTGAATCTTGCTCTCCAATTCGTTGAAAGTTTTGATTTAATTTTTTTGGTCATTGCCATTCCTTCCTTTTCCATCTCGAGGGTCCATATTTCTTAAGGGGTGATTGTAATGAGTTACAATTGTTTCAAATTTATTCTTATGATGAAAACTATAACCCAAGTGTTATAGCCTAAAATGAAACACTCTCTTCCTGTGACCACTTTCCCATGTTTTCGTTGAATGTCGACACTTGATGAAAGTCACTGAAAAAGCACCTAAATTGTAGGAGACATTTCCGGACTTATATATAAATCTGTTTAACCTCTTCTCTAGACCGTTGGAAAGGTATTCAAGTCAGAAACAACTTTGTAGAAGACTACAAATCCTGGAAATGACTAGAACCACCCTAAAAATGAGAATCTTTGACCTAATCGTGACTTTTGTTAAGCAAACCCGCGAGTTTCACCTTTGTACTCACGAATTTTCCCTCATGCTACCCGCAGTTACATCATGTAGTGGTAAAAAATAATACAATTATCAAAAATATCGATATAGGCGTGGTTTGGGAGGATATGAAACTAAATTGGGAAGTTGTAACTAACCCATATTGGACCCTATCTCTTCAGAAATGTATAAATATAAGGAGAGAGGTCCATGAGAAGGGACTTGAACTTTTGCATTGTTATGCTGGAGGAATTGGGACTCTCATCTCCCCCACCTTTTCCCTAGACCGTCATCCTTGTGTTGCAGAGCTTGGAGGCTGAGTTCCTTGGAGAAGAGAAGCAGAAGAACCATATCAAGGTGTCGTGAGGTGCCTGGCTTGAAGAGAAGGTAATCTTTGTACTTCTCTCATGATTAACAAAGATGTGACGCTCTTCCTCTTCCAATAAATGTGTCTTTTATATTGAATCTTTGATTATGATCAGATGTTTATGTTAATCATATTTAGGTTTCATATTACTTTGATTATCATTGCTTTACATGTGGTCATATTGGTTTGAGAAAGGTATAATTTGTTTTGTAGGTCTCCTGGAGGAAGAGGAGCAAGAGGAGGATTGAAGGGCTGCTTGGATCAACCTTCATTTGACTAATGTATGAACCATTCTAATCTCTGAATCTTGTTTACATTTACTTGCAAAAATGTATGCATCTATCTTTGAACCCTAGTACATTGATGGCCTCTTAACCCCTAGCCATAGAACACTTTCCTCTACAACAGAAATGGCGATTCTGTTGGAGAGAGCCTTGTCTATTTAAGGTTTCTCTGTCTTTATTTGAGTGTTTTGTAGGGTTTTAGGTCCTTCTTTCCACTTAGGAATACCTTCTAATCCTGATAGTACACCTCCACAACCTTCCTAGGGAATTTTTTAGACTTTTTTGGGCCTTTTACCACCCATTCGCAGGTATCAGACTCAACAATTGTGAGTCCCTAATGAATTCATGACCTGCTATGCTAGCAACCTACGAGTCACTCATGACCTAGTAGTAGAACAACTCGAGAGTGCCTCTGAAACAACCTTTTTTCATCTTTTTTTTTGGCTGTTTGAGTGTTGTTTCATAGGTTTTTAAGGGTCCTCTACATCTGCATGACTCTAGGGAGTTAGTGCCATATTTGTTAGGTGTTCTTTATCTATGTTGCAAGTCCTTTTGTAGCATTAGGGTTTTCTCTTTATTGTTTACCCCACCCACCCCCTTTTCTTGGCTTGACTTTTGACACTTATTTCTGGTCAGCCTCTGTTAGTGATCTTTGTTTGATTTCAGAAGCTTATTGGTTTTTGTTTCCTTCTTTCCTTGTTGTTTAAATTCACCATGACAAAGTAGTTGACTTGTCTCTTATGTAAGCCTCCTTTCCAAGTAGGGTTTATACTGACTTTAGGGTAGTCTAGAGTCTGTTTGGTGGTTGTATAGTAGGAGTCCTTTTGCTTTGTTCTTGTTATCTGCATACATTAGTTTGTAGGTAGTTTTTCTTTTGCATTTATAAAAGAAAAAGAAAAAGAACATATAGTTGTTTAATATGCATGTAGATTAGGGTTTTTGTCTTTATTGCACTACATATCATTATTCTCAAAAAAATAAAAAAGAAGTTGTTCTTTTATGGCTTTCAAGTTTCTGTTTGAAAAAGAAAGAGAAGTAGTTTTTGTTTGGTTTCACCTTCGCCACCCCCTTTGAGTAATCAATAGGCCTTTAAAATGAACGTTTAATATCTAAAATTGATTAGTAACTGTTTATTTATAGGGACGACACACACTAGTCTAGGATAGTGTTTTGGGTTAGGGATATCTTAACTGCCCAAAAATTCAGACTCAAACATAGTGGCCTATATTTTAAGAAATCCAACTTCGTTGAGAAAGGTGATTGGAAACATACTTTCACATAGGAGTCAAGCATGAGGTCGTATGATACTGAGTTTTTAGAGATACCCATCCTCTTCTCAGTAAAGCATACACAAGAGATGTTGCATGTTTGGGGACTCACCCAATACCTCTTCCCGACCCCATGTGGTGCCTAGTACTACTTGAGTTTCAGGATTAGCTACCCTGCCCATGTGCATCGGATGGACTAATGATTGTACTGTTGATTTCCTGTCGACCTCATACTTGATCTTCTTGATTGAAACTATGGATAACAACCCTATGAATTCCAACCATGACACCCCCTTGCTAGGGACTCCTTGTACTAGTCCTCTCACAGGGAATGTTGGTGTTCCTTTGATGACCACCTTGAATCTACCTGGATTCACCCTAGGGATACCGATGTGGTTTTTCTCCACTCCAATTATCCTGAATGCTCCCGATGCTTCTAAAGTAAGCTCCTTATATCAAGGGAATCAAAACACTACTACCTCTTTACCTGTAGCAGCTTCTCCTCCTCCTTCTACCTCATGCGATGAAAGTTCTGATACTAGTAACCGACAATCTAAAATGAGTAAAAGAAGGAAGAATAGGAAGAACACTCATAAGAAAGGGGGAACCCTTTCAACCTATGTAGGTCAAGTTTAAACTTACCTCCCAGCCTTTGTAGTTCATGCTGGGGGAAACTATCCAACCTCTGTAGGTCATGTTGGATCTAAGCACTCAACCTCTGCAAGTCAAGTTGGTCTTCACCATCCAACCTTTGCAGGTCATGTTGGATCTAGTCATTCATCCTATGCAGTTCATGTTGAAGGCACCCGTTCAACCTATGTAGCTCAAGTTGAACCTCCCCATCCAACCTCTATAGGTCATGTTGGATCTAGTTACCCAACCACTGTAGGTCATGTTGGGAAACCTCATCCAACATCTGCAGGTCATGTTGGACCCAACCACCTAGCCTCTGCAGGTCATGCTGGGGGCACACACTCAACCTCTGTGAAGCATGTTGATCCTAACCATTTAGCCTCTACTTGTCATGCTGGTGGAGCCCGTCCAACCTCTGCAGGTCATGTTGGACCCAATCTCTCATCCTTTGCAGGTCATGCTGGGGGAAAAATCTCAACCTCTACAGGTCATGCTGGGGGGAAAATATTAGCCTCTATAGGTCATGCTGAGGGAAAATAGTTAGCCACTGTGAGTCATGTTGACACTATTAAAAAGACTAACCATTCAAAACACAAGCTCAATTTCCCTTGTAAGATTTGTGAGGGAGACCACCTTACTCATCAATGCCCTGCCATCATGTAGGTATGAAGGGTTTGGTTTAAAGGCCATCCCGTTCTTGAACAAACTGAAACTTCTCAACAACCTACTCAACCTTCGATTGATCAAGTGTTCGAACCTTCCTAGTCTTAGGTTTACCCCACTCTTATTTCGGAGAGTGATCCTTATGTGATTGAACCAATGTCATCTTTGGTCAATCCCACTCTCCCTTTGGAGAGTGACTTTCACAAAGTGGTTGAATCGATTCCAATGTCGATCAATCCCACTCTTCTTTCAAAGAGGGAAGTGTCTACTAGTCACATTTTCTTCAATTCCAGTTCAAAACTTACTAAATAAGGGGGCACTGAAATCACTTTAGCAGAACCCCTGCTGAGCACTTAGATTGCTTCCTTTGATTGGGATAGCCTAGCTAAGCCATGACTCCCTTCTGATGCACCTTTCCAGGTAAAGGTCAAAGTTGGACATCACACAATTGCTCGTTGTATTGTTGATGAAGGAGCCTCAGTTATTATCTTGTCTGCTCATGCTTGGCGAGGCATGGGATCTCCTAGCCTTGTGTCGACATCTAGTCAGTTACTAGTGTTTGATAGAAGAACTAGTACAAAATTGGGAATTATTGCTCAGACACCTGTTACTTTGGGTGGAAAGGAAGTCTTAGTTTATTTCATGGTGATAGAAGACCCCTTGGAATTCAATATGCTCCTTGGGCGTGATTATGTTTATGCCATGCAGGCTGTGGTGTCAACATTATTTTGTGTGATGCACTTTAATCATGGCAAAGAAATTGTCACTATTGATCAATTGGATTTTTTTGATCCCTCTCCTGACCCAACTAGAGACCAGGTTTTTCCTTTATTGATTCCCAACGTCTCGATAGACACTACCCCACCACGGGTGAGCTATGTGGTCTCGTATCCCCTGCATTCAATTGCCACTAAGGAGAAGCCTCTGTGTTCATGTTTACCTTCTTGGGACTTGGTCCTAGCAATTGACCAGGTGATCCATCTTATATAGACTATGGATCCTGCTCTCCACTCTGTTGATCCAACTGAAAGTTTAGACATGTGTCCTATCTGGGATGGTCTCCTTCCATCTGATGAAGTCTTCTTGGAGTCTTTGATACAGTCTGACCTTATTTTTGATGTTGTTTCAGTTGTGAGTATGTCTTACCCTGATTTGCTTCATAAGACCTATCTTTCCATTGATTGATATTATTGTGTTGATCTTGTTGATTCCTTGGACTCTTCCTTTGTACAGTAGGTCAATGATCCTGATGAGTTTGATTTTTCTTATGAATTTTTCAACTCCTGTGATACTAAGTTTGTTCCTGCAGACTCTATCTCCCTTGTTTATTTTTACTTTTGTTCTGGGGTTGATATTATTGATAAAAAACCATCGGAGCTTGGCACTATAGATTCCTCTTTGGTTGAATCTGCCTTGACTACACCGTATGTAGAATATAGCAAAGTTACATGTGTTTTTTCCAAAGTGACTTGCATCGAATATTTTCTTCTGAATGTGATTCTGATGTTGTTGTTTCTTGGAGTTAGGATTTGTAGTTGTATCCACAACTGTTTATTGAAATCGCCTTGTTGTTCAAGCTCTAACTGCATTTGCATGTGCCCTGCTCGTGCTTATGAGCCTGATGCCAGCTTTCACGTTTTCAACTCATTGTATAATCCCTCATCTATGTTTTCATCATCGCTCAACCTTGTACCATTTTTCCTTTTCAACTTGATACCTTTATACTTGAGGAGAAGTTCCCTGAGTGTCTTTATCTTGCTCATGTTCCTTGCATTATGCTTAGGTCTATTCCTCGCGCTTGGAACTAGTTTCGCCTGCCTATGAAACTCATCTCCTCACATTTAAAGCATTCTTTCTGATCTCCTTCGAGCTCATTCAAAACAATAAGGAGGCCAGGAGTTGAATTTTCGGAACTCATTAAAACTTCATGGGAAATATATGGAGTTTTATTTAGCCCCTGTTTTGACTCCTTAAAAACAGACTGTACAACCGAGTAAAATTGTTCGTTTAGACTCGTTAAGGTAAATTGAATGATCATCTACATTGGTGGTAAGTTATCTCTTTCGTAGACCATGTATATTATTTACGAGAAAGGAAAACTCTCTTTTCTGCAGAATTGGGAAGAGTATCTTTAGGCATAGGTTTATCTCTTTTCCAGACACGAAGGACTAAACTTATGGAAAAGGACCCTTTTCGAGCTTAGTTTTCTCTTTTTGTGCTCTGGACCTAAACATGAAAAATATTCCAAGCATACTTTATGTCTTTGTCATGCTTGCTAAACCCCAGAACAAAACATCGATTTTACTGTTGTCCATACCATTCTCGTAAATGAATGGAAATTTCCAAGTGATCTTGCTTTCCTTCACACTCGTCAAAACTAAAGCGCTTCTGCTTGCTTATGAAGGAGCGTCGATTTGGTGATAATTTACCCCTCTTTCATACCTTGCCGACTAACTATGAAAAATGTATACCTTAGTTCATATGGGCTAAGAGAGCTATTCTCTATATTGTTTTACACTTTTTCAGACTTAGGAGACTAACTTTATGAAAAAGCACCCCCTGGAGTCTTCTTTGGAGTTTTCAGACTCTCAAAACTATGAAAACATTATTGAGCATCCACTAATTTGGGCTTGTAAAATCCATGAATTAGTGCTTTATCAAGCATTCTTCTGTTTCTTCTTCAAGCTTGTCAAAAATGAATAAGGTACCGATTTTTCTTTCTTGGACTCGTTAAACATTTACAAGAAAGAGGGAAGGGAAGTGTTATCCCTAAAGTTGAACCTAGACTACAGGGGTTCAAGCTTAAAGAAATCTTTTTTCAAAAATATAATTCAATGAAATCAAGATAAAAATTGGGCTGGTATGTAATCAAAGATATAAGGAAATCATATAACCAATAAAGATCTGTACAACATAAAATAGAATACAAAATTCAATATCAAAGAAACTACGAGCACGAATTTATGAAATGAGACCGAATCTGTCATTAAAAGTTTAAAAGATAACTGTATTTCACCATAAGAATCATGTAATGGGATTTAATTGACCATATACAGGATAAATCACAAAAAATACAATTCATAAGATACAAATTCAACTCATAATCATAATCATATCAAAGCTGAACTTGTATTGAAGATGCAGAGCATTTCATGTCATATAGAATATCATCAAAATTGGATTTCCATAACTCAAATTTCCACCCCCATTCCAATCTAGATACTATCCTTATATACAAAACATATGAGCTTCTAAGATAGTTTATCAGATCCTACATCTATGGATCAAGTTCTTCCACAAATAGAAAGGTCAATCTTCTTCAAACAGTTTTTAATACAAGTGTAAATAAAACAGACATTTGTCAAAACCTAATTGTTTTCAAAAGCCAACATGTATGGGTTGGTGGAGGATGAACACCCAGCCATGGATTCAGTGGTAACAAACGTGGTACATTTTCAAACGGATGCCCAGAGGCCCTACTTTCTAGAACTTCACGAAACCCCTTTTTTGAACTTGTCACTGATTTCGCGCAGCAATCCAACTAATGAAGATGATTCATGAGCAGGATTTGCAAATTTGGGTTCCAATATGTTTCCAGTTGTGGCAATATTTTTTGAATTTTCCATCACCATTAACTAAATCAGACCATTTTCCATCATATCACTTGCATATGGGTGCCCTTCATGGAATTTCAGAAATCTCTCCATCGTATCTCGGAATGATACTTTCTGATGCAATATATGTGAGAGATATTGTCGACCCACCGGGATTCATTATAGGTATAAAGTGCTTCAGTAGCGACACAAAGGAATAACTTGAAGCTGAAACAGCTGCAAGATACCCTTTTCTTGATGTCTCAAGAAGATGTTTACTGACCTTTGGACCATTTGTAAGTGAGTGCACAAGAATATCAATGCTTCCGAAATCTTGTTTTACAGACTCTGCAAATTTTTGAATTGTCCAATTTGAAGCTCCTACGTACCTTTTGTTTGCTTTTACATCTTCAGGAACATCCTCGAGGGTATCATAAATAGCATCCAGAGGATAAAAGCATAACTCGTGCACAGTATGCAACATACAAAGTTCTTCTGCTTTAGCTAAGGTCACAAAGATTCCAATAGTAGAATTTCCTGATTCAAACTCCCTCATTATGAGAACCTCTATCTCTCTGTTCTTCTATTTCATGAACATATTTAGTTGCTACTTCACTAGAATCACCAATTTCATGCTTGCAGAGAGGACATGAAGCATTAATTTTCAGCCATTTGTCAACACACTCTACGTGGAAATGGTGCGAGCAAGGAAGCTCCCTCAACTGTACATCATCTTTGTATTTGCCAAGGAAAATGCAACAAATCGCATCTTTAGCAGAGACAGATCTTTCATTCTCTGTACTAGCTACCACAAAGTCACCCTCACATAAACTGTCCGAGTCAGATTCATTGTCATCTTTAAGATCAGTTCTTTCATGTTCAACTTTTCCCTTAAACTTGTAAGTTGGTAGTGAATTAATGACTTCTGACGAAGCACCTTTTGTCTGGGCCTGGTATTCTCGAAAAACCAAGAAGAGATTTAATACAGGGTAGGAAACAACATATAGTTGCACATAAAATAAATGGCATGGCATAACCTATACAGCTAAACGTAAGAAATACAATACACAACCTGTACAAGTTTGGAGCCTTAGTTGAAGATGAGTGTCCCCCAAAAATCCACACATTTCCAACAACAAACCAAATGGCAAAGAAGCAGTCCAAAGCCATCTTGAACCTTTCAACAAATATGTTAATCCTAGTATCAGTTGCAGCTGCATCATGGTTGCTTCTAGAATATCGGAATGCACCGTTGGCGTCTTCTTTTTAAGAAAAATGGGGTTCTGAAGTAATAACGTAAGAAGCAACTCGAGGAGAATGGGGAAAAGGGTGGGAACCAACTGAAGAGGAAAGAGGGTCTTGCTCTGGAAAATGGGAGTACCGGTGTGTATAACGCCAATATAGAAGAGGCAGCGTAGCAAAAAAACTCTTAGATATTTCCATCAAAGAACCATTTGGCAACACACGTGATTCATCAAACTTGCCTTGTTTCAGGCTGGTTTCAAATATGTTCAGGGCTGGCACCCAAGTGCCAACAAGAATTTCTGCACCAGCAACATCAAAGGACTTTGCTATTGCCCACCCATATCCATTGTCATCAGCTATTCCAGCAATAAAATCTATTTTTCCTCTCAAATCAATGGAAAGTCCAGAGTGCACTCCGTTATCACTGGCAACAGCCCATATCTCTTTTGTATGTGGATTCCTTAGGTTTTCTTGCCAGTTCAATTTTGGTTACACCGGGTCTAGGGAGAAACGACTGTCCCTGCACATGGCCTTGTAGTTATTTACCCCATCCTCAAGTGCTTTCTCAAGGTATAACCTTCAACCCTAACAACTTGTGAGATATTTCGAAGCACACCTTGTGTTCTATAAATGAAAAAATTTCTGTTCAATCGAATTTTCTTCCACATGAGTGCCATCATAAGTGCTTTTCCATCTGATCTCGGTATCTAAATTGAAACCTGAGTGATCACTTTGACATCTGGATGCTGTTAGAAACTGAAATTTTGTTGGAGCAGATCTGATGACAACATGAAGTTCATTCACATGTTTTTTTTCTTCATGGCAGCAAGTCTTGTCTCCTTGAATAAAGAACCAGTTTTGAGTCTATCAATAGTTGGGTCTCAGTTTTTCACTTTATCCCGATTAAATTTTTTTTACTCCTCTAGTTAGTTTCTTTTCTAATTATATGGAGAATCTGTCAATGTCTCCTACATTGCAGAGTTGCATCATTGGTGTCTTTGTGTTAAAAGCTTCCTAAGTTAGTTTTGTGTCGTTCTCATTGTTCAAGGATAAAATTTGCCGGCCATTCTGCAGTTGCCTTGACCTTTTGTGTCGGCCATTCCCTGGTATCAGTTCATCGCATCATGTCTTCGACGATTTTTGTCGTAAAAATTTGTACCATCTCTTGATCCAATCATTCTTTGACTTACCTCATGTTGGATGATGAAGGATGCCTTAATGCCTTCCTTCCAACGGATCTCTTCCTATCGATGTCAAGACCTCTTGATCTGGGAATGAGATTTTGAGTTTATGACAGTACCTTGGTGATTGCAGTCATCAGTGGAAATTTCCCTCGCTATTGGGTATTGGAAATACCTTAATGTCACCTACTCGATGGATTCTTCAAGTGTTCGAACTCAACACATTGTATTCACACTTATTAGAATGTACTAGGTACCTTGGGGAACATTTTCATTAATGGTATTTTCCCTTGTGTTTGTTAACGGTTCTCATAATTGAATGATATGGAAAATGGTTTCCTCTAGGTTTGAATTCATCTCCTTTATTCACATGGTTAGGATTCGTACCTTTGGATGGTTTGGATTGAAGACCTTGGGCCGAAAGTAGCATCTCCATTTTATGCTATTGACCGAGTTGCGCGAGACCTTGTCACACTTCATATGACATTTTCTGAGACATAGATCCACCTTGTATTCTTGTGGCTATGATCGATTATTGAGCATGGATCCACCTTGTTCACTTGTGTCCATGACTCCTTTAGATTTGATAAGGAGCCTTTTTGCATATTGTGCGACCATGATAGTTACATCAATTATACATATGTTGGATCTGCCTGTATCTTTATGGTGATCATTTGTATATGGACATGTATGTCCCATAGATCAATTTTGTCTGACATTTATCTCTCTTTATTTGAACCTTTGATCTTGGATTCTCTGCTCTCTCCATACTCATATGTTTACTTTATAATTTATTTCGACAATCATATTACGCTCTAACCTCATACATTAGGGGGCATTTGATATAGCCTAAAATGACACACTCTCTTTGTTATAGCTGATTTTACCACACCTGGTGAATCACACTTTTATGGCCTTCCCTGTCCCTCTGCAGACTCCTTATATCCCATGGACCATTTTTGTTCCTTTGATGTTTCCAAGATCATCCCTAAAAACATGCTAAAATTTCCATACGTGACTTTTAAACCCTTTCTCGCGTATATACGCGGATTTGAACCCTAAAACCACGTACATCGGGATGTGTGCAAAAGGCCAAATTATTTTGGAGTTTTCCTTGATGTGGATCCAACTCACTTGTCTCTTGGCAATCCATATGCCTTGAGATCGCTCGGATTCGACCTTTCATTATCCCATTGAAGAGCTATATAAGGAACCCTTTGGATACATTGAAGGCATATGAAGAATTGATAGCAAGAGAACTATAGTCCATTGTTGCCAGAGCTTATACTTGAGTCTGCATCCCTTTGTCCCTTGGAGCACTTTTGTGTTCTTCCCAAGCTTGCCTTTTGATTGTGATCTTGCTGTCGAGAGATGGAGGATTGAAGTGGTGGAGGCCCAAGTGGGGGACTCAGTTTCTTCGATTCGCAGACGTGCCGACAGAGGTTGTCTCTATTGTAATATCTATTTAATATTAATAGAAATATCTTTTCCTATCCAATAATGTGTATTTGAATGAATATTTTATCCATGGATGATTTCAAATGCTTATGTGTTATTGATTATATATGCTAGAGTAGAGCTAACACAATTATATATAGAATGCTTGTCTTGTTTATTGAATGTTGAGGAAGCAATTTATCAATTCAAGCTGAAGTTGGAAAGCTCAACGGGGATCTACATAAACCATCCAGAATAAGGTACGAATCAAGACCCTTTAGTGTTAGTTATTTGGTTTCTCTTGCATATAGGAAAGGATTGATTTCTGGAGTCAAGCTGTTTGTTGTGGCACCCCAAGCCATAGGAATTTCTCTCCGTAACAGAATTGGCGACTCTGTTGGGGAGTTCCTAGTAGTTTTCCTTTGGGGGTTTTTATCGGCATTCAATGTTCTTGAATTGCTCTTATTTCTCTGTTTCTGAGTCGGTTCTGGGGGCATGTTTTCCTGGTAAGTGTTTGATTGGTGTGAATTTTGTCTCAGTTTATCTGTTTGCCTTCATTTTTATACATTTTTATTCATGTACACGAGTTTTTAACTCACAGTCGCGTACACACGCGGCTTTGAATTCTATATCTGTGTACATACGCGGGTTTATTGCAAACAGTCATGTATGCCCTGAGTTTTGCTTTCTAGAGGAAGATTGATTGTTGTTAGGTGAATTTTGATGATTGCTGAGTCTCCTTTGATACTGCTAGAGTCTGTGTACACCTCTATTTATGACCAGAGACACATTTTTTAGGGTAAATTTCTTTTTTAAGAATGTTCTTGTCATTGCATTTTCAATTTTTTGTTTTGGTATTAGTGCATTAGATTTCTTTTACCTTAGTACTTTGCATGAGTGTTGTTTTATTGTGCTTGCAGAGTCTGAGGGTGGTAGAATCATTCTTTTGCTTTAGTATCTCATTTGTATTCAAAAAATCCAAAAATATTTGCTTCTTTGCATCATTATGCATTGCATTTTGCACTTTGCATGGTAATTGCACTAGGTTTGCTTAGAGAAGTATTAGTTAGGCTTTCATATAGGAATGACTGCATTTGGCATTTGAAGAAAATTTTGCATTTCACGTAGTAGCATACCCTATTTTTCATTCGACACAATGCATTTGCATTGATTGTTAGGTGTGCATTTTACTTCATGTTGCGTCATAACACCATTGGTTGCACAGTCATATACCTTTTTTGAGTAATAAAGCCAAATAAAATCAACGCTTAATTAAAATGGATTACACTATTTTCTTTGATAGGGTACACCAACAAGATTAGGTTTTAGGGTCTTGGAATAGTTCATTGTGAATAAATTCTCCAAGACCACTAAACAACAACATGTATGTGTCTGTCCAGATGAGAGTGTGAAATTCCTTGGTATAATTAGTGTTTCTCAGGATCCTCCTCTTACAAGGGAGTTAAGCACGAGGCAGTGTGAGCGGTTATTGATTGAGATGACCCCTAGTCATAACTGAGTAGCACCAGAGATATTTCCAGGATTGTATTCGTATCTGGGGGCTCTTTCGAGAGTTTCGGGCTTGGCTACCTTGCCCATATGGTTAATCCCGCCTGTGAATGTCCGCATGAGCATTGATTATATTGAGTTGACCTTAGTTTCCTTACCTAGGTTATCGAGGGGGTACTTCATAGGGGTTATTCTGTAGGTGTCCTAGCCAGGTTGGGGTCGGACAACACAGTTTCTATATGCGTTGAAGTTGAGGGCCACAATAATTGGTTACAAACGTCTGCTTGTTGTGTATGGGAGTCTCAAGCCTCTCCTAGGCAAGACATACCTGCTTCATTCGGGAGCTCACATATCCTACCCTTATTTGCTTGTTATTAGCTTTAGATTATATTGGTGTATGCTCTGTGAACGTTAGCCTGCTTAGGGTTTTCGTAATTAGAGAGTCTTTTACATTTTTTGAGTCATTGTGGATTCGGGTGTGGCACCCTGCCATTCTCGTCGTTTAGCAGGACTTCCACCTTATCACATTGATTCACACACAATGGGAGATCATGAAGAAGAAATTCTTGAGTTGTATTCTCCACCTCACCAGGTTGGGGAAGAGGATCCTACGCCTGTATATGATCCTTCAACTGATATACCTACACACTCTGGGTATGATCCTTCACATGATATACCTACTCACTCTAGGTATGATCCCTCATACAAAGGTCACCGGTATTGGATGCTGGGTGACGAGACTCATCATGAACCTATGAGCACTAGTTATGTTAGTTATGGCATGTCTGGTATCACCGCACATGATTCGACATTTCATGCCGAGTCGGAGTTTGAGCCTAAAACTACACCTAGGGGCACTCCTATTCCTTATCATGTGGAGAGGTTTGGGAGCACGAGTCACATTGCACCTTCCATCCCGGCGGTGGAAGCTACATCACATGTTCATCCTAGACCTGGTGTTAGTAGTCCTATTAGGATACTAGAACCAAGACGAGTGACTATAGAGAACACCACTTACATAGCTTCACATGTCCCTTCGTCCTCTATTCCTAGTTCTTCGAATGTTATCCCTCCCTCACATTCTCGTGGTCCTTTGGGCCAGAATGTTGCTACGAGCCATGTGTATACTGCTGCTACTCGAGTAGTTGTGTCTTAGAGTCAAGTACCTCCTATTGTTTCGGGAGGTTGTATTCCTACTTCTGGAGGTCATATTCCTACTTCTGGAACGTCTATTCCTACCTATGGAGTTTCTCATGGGATGTCTCATGGGATTTCTTATGGACCATATTATGGACCGCAATATGCATAGAGTTATTCACCGTATGGGTACGGGTATCAACAACCCACTTACTCTCTGAATTATGGCTTTGTACCCCCACATAGTCAAGGTACACCACACTATGGTGCTTCCATGCCACCCTACACGGGTCAAACGGGAGGAGGATACTATGGCCATGGCCATGGTGGTTAGGGTAATTAGTCCTATGTGAACCGAAATGATCACGGAGTGCCTCATAGACCTGCTCAACCTAGGCTCCCTTTCCTCGCAACGTTAAATCTGCCTGACTTGTCGAGGCTTACGAACGATCCGGTATCTTATGACCCAGCTTGGCCGGCTGTCCCTACGAAGCTTCCCTCGTACATTCCCAAGTTCAAGGGCAAACCAGGAGAAGATTCGAGTGAACATGTTACTATATTTCACCTATGGTGCTCTTCTAATTCCTTACACGAAGATTCGATCCGTTTAAGGCTATTTCAATGCAGCCTCACCGGGCTTGCCGTGAAATGGTACATAGAGCTACCTAGGGGGGCATTCACTTTGTTTGACGACCTAGATTTGACTTTTCTCAACCAATTCTAGCTACCAGTGCATTACGACGTTGGTATGGAACTCTTGTTGACATTTCAGGAAGACAAAGCCACGCATATCTTGGACCATATCCAAGAGTGGCGTAGACAGAAGAGATTGATTAAAGCCTTCATACCGGTGGAGTTTCTCCTCGAATGGTTCCTTAAGTCGTTACTACCTTATATAGCGAAGGATGTTTCTACATCCAGAGTTCAGAACGAGGAAAAAGCCATTTTTAGGGTGCAGGAATTGGACTTGATTTATGCTCAATCCGGTTTGTTATATGAGATCATTCCTAATGCTCCGCGTTCTAGTTTTGACCCTAAGGTCAAACCTGGACCACATGTCGATGGCATTGTTGGTTGTACAAGTGCCAAAGCCACAGATTTGGGTGTGAAGTAGGTCAGTCAATTATCTATAAGCCAATATGCCTCAAGACAAGCCACGGCTTTGTCTCAACCCACCCAAACGGCGAGTGTGCTTTCGGTGCAATCGTCGGACCAGAAGGTTAACCAGCAACCCGGAAGGAATAAGAAGAAGGGTAAGAACAATCATAATGGTGGGAATAGAAATGAAAATGCCAATTCTAATGACAAGAACACCTGAAATGATGGGGGGGACAAGCAGCCTAAACGTAAGGTTAAGTTTCCTTGCAAGTTGTGTAAGGATGACCACCTCACTCACTTGTGCCCTTAGATAGAAGAAGCCTTGAGATTCATAGTGCTGGGCCCAGCTGTGCTGACTAACCCTTTACCTCATAATCAAAACATGAACTTGAGGACCCATGATTCGTTTGGTGGGGATCAAGATCCGTCAGAAGCTAGTAATGGTCATGGTTGCATCAATATGGTGCGTGCTACTAAGGTTGTGATCTGTGCGAAGGACTATGGTTCGTCACAACCAGACCTTGGAAAGGAACCTGATCCACCTGGGAGTCCTTTACGTATTGAAAAACCTGTGGCTAAACCTGAAGTTGCATCTCACATTTCTAAGGGAGTCCTTAAGCGTTCGAGGCACAATCCTAATGCCCGAGCCGCCCAGAACTATTCTGTTATTGAGGATTTGGTCCACACTCCTTGTGCGATGTCTGCATTAGAAGGAGTTCAGGGTTGTCCTTCGCAAAGGAAGGCTTTACTTTCTGCCCTTGGTGTAAATGATGATAATTCTTCCTCCGTCATCAAATTTGAAACCGTGGGACTACAACCTCACTTGCCTTACTATGTGTCTCTCTTGATTCATGTAGAATGTCTTAACATGACTGTCAAATGCATTGTGATTGACGAAAGCACTGATGCTTTTGTGATGTCTTTGGCGTGTTGGAAGGGTTTGGGTTCCCCCGAGTTGTCTAAATCCGCTACCATGTTGACTACTTTTAATGGTAGATCGTTTTGGCCGCACAACATTCTTCCTTCTCTTAAAGTCCGTTTTGGAGGGAAGACTGTTGTGATAGAGGTCGAGGTGGTTGATGCACCCCTTGACTACAATTTGTTGCTGGGTAGGAATTGAATGTACAGTATGCAAGCCGTAGCTTCTTCTCTATTTCGAGTTGTATGCTTTCCGTTTAATGGGAAGATAGTTATGATTGATCAAGCATCATTCAAGAATCCACCGGTTACCACATCTTCGGGAGCTTCTATTCTAATTGTCGAGCACTCTCAGTCGGCAACTGGGAGTGTGGGTGTTGGCATGTATCCATCCCTTATGGGAAGCTTTAGTTGTCCTGCACCTGTTCTTATGATCGGGTCTAGTTCTAGTGAGGTTTTGTCATCAGTGAGATCGGTGTATTTTTGCACATCCCATATGAAAGATCCTTGCATTCTTCCTGCACTGAGTCCCTCATGTGAACCCATCAGAACGGACGTGCCATTGCCTACAACTATGATAGCATATCAAGCTAATATTGAGTGTGTTACAGAGCCTAGTCCTTCCTCTTCGCGGACAGAGGAGCAGGACCCATATGTGCTGCCGGCATGGGCAGTTCAGTATTCTCACGTAGATGATTGCCTTGATAGCGTTTTTCCTTCAGGTGAAGCTATTATTGAGGCCATGTCTGGGGTTGAGCCACCTTGGGAAGAGTTGCATCATAGATCTTATTTTCTTCCTGAGCTTGACCGTTTGGAGTGTGAAGACTTTAGGGAGATTCTTAGTGAGATAATTGGTAGTCCCATGGTTCTAGTAAGCTCTCCTGGTCTGATGGCTGATGGAAACATGGCGAATATATCTCCTACCATCCCTATCAATATCTCTCGCGATCCTGGAAAGATTGAGAATGTCTATATTGGGGTAGAATGTTCCCATGCTGAGATTCAAGAGTATACCGAGCTATTCAAATAATTTTGTGATGTATTTGCTTGGTCATACGAGGAAATTCCAGGTATCGACCCTCGCATTGTTGAACATGAGATTAAAACTTATCCTAATGCTAAGCCTGTTCAACAACGCTTGCGTGCAGTGAATCCTAGGAAAGCACCCGCGATTAAGGATGAGATAGAAAAACTGTTGAATGCTGATTTTATCTATCCCGTTCCCTTGACGGAGTGGGTTTCAAACCCCGTTCCGGTTGATAAGAAGCAGGGAACGATTCGCATATGCACTGATTTCCGTGACTTGAATCGTGCCTCTCCTAAAGATAATTTTCCCACACCATTTATTGATCAGATTTTGGATGAGTGTGCGGGAAGCAAGGTATTTTCCTTTATGGACGGATTTTCTGGATACAATGAGATACATATTAAACCTGAGGACCAACATAAAACTGCCTTTATTTGTCCTTCGGGAACCTTTGCATATCAGAAGATGCCTTTCGGCCTTAAAAACGTCGGAGCCACTTTTCAGTGGGCTATGACCTTGATCTTCCATGATCTCAAATCGATTATTGAAGTCTTTTTGGATGACCTTGCTGCTCATTCTCGTATGAGAATGCGTCATTCCTACCATTTGATATTAGTGTTCGAAAGGTGCTGCCATTACTTGGTCAGGTTAAATCCTCACAAGTGCATCTTTTGCGTGAAGTGTGGTCGCTTATTAGGGTTCATTGTCTCCAAGGAGGGTATAAGAGTTGACCCTTTGAAGGTTGAGGCAATACTTCAATTGTCTCCCCCGAGAAACATTAGACATCTTCAATGTTTACAAGGCATGGAAAACTTCTTACGAAGATTCGTCGTGAACTTGGCCAATTTGACTAGAGGCTTTATGCATCTTTTGAAGAAGGACACTACTTTTTGCTGGGATGAGCGAGCCTAGGAGTCTTTTGATGCACTTAAGTGAGCCTTAGCATTGGCCCCGGTGATTAGTCCACCCGAATATAGCCATGACTTTCTACTTTATGTGGCCGCGTCCATGGAGATGATTGGGATGGTTTTGGTTCAAGAGGATGAGGAGCTCCAAGAGCATGTCATATATTATCTGAGCCAGAACCTTATAGATGCGGAGATCCATTATTCCCATGTGGAGAAGTTGCCTTAGCTACCGTTCATGTGGTTCAAAGATTGAGACACTATATTCTCCTTCGCCAGACCTTGGTGGTTTCCCATGTCAATCCATTTCAGTTCGTCCTCACTAGAAGGATGATAGGGGGAAAGTATAATAAGTGGATTGTCATTTTGCAAGAATTCGATCTTGAGTTTGTTTCAGCAAAATCGAAGAAATCGTTAATTTTTGCAGAGATTATATTTGATTTCCTGAGTGAGGAGGAGGAGGAGGCTTGTGAAGATACATTTGTCGATGATCACATCTTCTTGATCTCAACTTTGGATCCATGGTATGGGGATATTATCATATATTTACAAACATTGAAGGTCCCTAATCACCTTTCACGGGATGAACGACGACGATTATGTCATGTATCCAAGAATTACCTCATAGTGGATAACACATTATACTGCCGTGGGGTAGATTCCATTTTACGTCGTTGTTTAACTCATTAGGAGGTTGAGCTTGTGCTGAATGATTGCCATGGAGGGGCATGTGGTGGTCATTTATCTGGGATTTCTACAGCCTTAAAAATCTTGATAGCTGGTTATTTCTGGCCGTCGATCTTTAAATATTGTGTCAGTGCCACCCTTTCCAGGTGTTCGCACGTAATATGCGCTGACGTCCTGCCTTGTTACATCCCATTATCACCGCCGGTGCCTTCACTAAGTGGGGGCTTGATTTCATGGATTGCAACCCAGCTTCAGCCGAGGGGCATCATCATATTATCGTGGCTGTTGACTACTTCATGAAATGGGCTGAGGCTATTCCTACAGTTAAATCCAACGGTGAGACAACTGCACACTTCGTATTCAACTAGATTATTACTCGATTCGGTATTTCGAAAGAGCTTGTCACTGACCATGGTAGGCACTTTTAGAATCGCATGATGGAAGAGTTGGCCTCAAAGTTAGGGTATAAGCAGGATCATTCTTCTTTTTATTACCCTCAAGCAAATGGATAGGTTGAAGTAGTGAACAAATCACTCAAGTCTATTCTCCAACGAACTGTCGTACAAAGCAAGACCAATTGGCATATCATGTTATATCCTGCTTTGTGGGATTATAGGACCGCTGTTAAGACTGCCACCGTTTTTTCTCCATATCAGCTTGTACATCGAGTGGAGTCTGTATTGCTGGTTGAGTGTGAAATCCCTTCTTTGAATCTAGCCATAGAGCTCTTACCGGACACTTCCCCATTTGAGGAGCGTTTGGTCCACTTAGAGCAGCTTGATGAGTAGCGCTGAGATGCCTTGGTGGCTCTAGAAGTGAATAAGCATTGCGTTAAGGTCCAGTATGATAAATCTGTTCGTCCAAGGAGGTTTAGTGAAGGAGATTTGGTCCTTTTGTGGGATCAAGCTAAAGAACCCTTGGGGGCAGGAATGTTCAACCCCATGTGGCATGGTCCTTACGTGGTTAGACGTGTGTTAGAGAAGGGCACGTATGAGCTAGTAGATTATGAGGGGATAGCCTTGGCGGAGCCTAAAAATGGGCTCTATCTTAAAAATACTATGCATGATTCTCAACCAGGGCTGACTATTGTATATTATTGTACAACTTTTTGCATAGTTAGGTTTTTACTATGGTGATCGAGTTTGTTGATTAGCTTCCATTTCTTATGGAAAATGTCAATGGAGTCTTCCATCTATATAGGATTTGTGGATGGTGAAAGCCATCACACTCAACACTCAGCCTCTGCTGCTTGGGTGATTTATACTCCTACAGTTCAGATATTGTCTTTAGAAGGCATATGTTTACGGCCCTCTTCAAACAATGTTGTTGAATATAGTGCCATTATCGAGCTTCTACGGGATGCCATTTCACATGGTATTCTATCTCTTGAGGTACGTCTTGATTCAGAGTTGGTAGTGTCACAGCTTAATGGCTTGTATCGTGTTAGGGATCCAACATTATTATGAATATTCTTACATGTGAGATTGTTAGAACGACAATTTGACAATATAACATACATACATGTTCCAAGAATTTATAATCAAGTTGTTGACTCATATGCTAACTACGTGTTAGATTGGAATTTGTTTCATAGACAATAAGCTCATCACAAACATACATTTTTACACATGTAAATAAATAAACCGATCATCATAAAAGTTTTCATTAAACATCCAAAATGTGATAATACATAGTGTCATAATACAAAAATGGGGCTTCCGAGCCACCAAAATATAAATACACGGTAGTACTAAATGTATCACTCCCAGGTGTCTAAGCCTAGGGAGGAGGAGGGGGGTTCTAATCGTGGAATGTCACCATGGATCTAGCTAGTCATCTAAACAACCGCACCCATGCTCGTGGCACACCCACCACCTGACGTTGCATGGCCTTAGGTAGGTCCTCGACCTGCACCATTGGTACCCTGTGTGTCAGCCGCACGAAGTTGGTATGAATGCTTTGGAGTGTCTACTCTGCATCGACACCCGTAATGTCATTTCCTCTTCCCCTCTATCTATGACGAGGGAATCCTTCAGGCCATCATGGTCTTACATTTGCATACATATGACAGGATGTCACTATGTGTTGTCACACAAAAACATGTCTTTTGATTCCATATATCAAAAAACACAAAAAAATTTAAATAACTCAAAAATATTAAAAAGAGGGTTGGGATTCGTTACCAATTTCACTGTATGCCGATCCTGGTGGTAGTGGCATGTTGGGGTCTCCCAAAAAATCTATCCCCGCATAGGGGTAATCATCGATGGAAACTATCTGCTGCCATCACCATGGAAAGAAATCAACTGGATAGGGGTTGGACACCCTACCTCCACCCAGTCTGCGCATCGCATCTTCCCAACGTCGTTGGGTTGGATCTCAAACCCCGTGAAGAGGAATGTCAACTCGAGGGCTCAATCCTAGAACACGCTCAAAGAAAAACGTGCTCAGTATGCTACTGAAACCGAAGTTTCGTACTTTGCCCATCTTGCACTCGCTGAGCTGGTGTTTCATGTTGCCCAATAGTGTAGTGCTCCAATCGTAAACCGTGGGTCTTATGTACTCCATTTCATAGAACATCAAGGGCTGCGAGGCTTGGTGGAGTGAGGCTAGCCCTGCTATCCTTCCCAGTGTCAGTAGTATGGCCTTTAGTCCTAGCACTTGTATGGAGTTAGTTGGGATCTGACTCCTGACCTTCTCCGTGTCTGGATAACAATACACTGCTATGTACTCATCTATAGTGAGGCCACCTCTAGGCCCGCGAGAACGTAGGTTCACCACTTCCGCTCGTCGGGACAGTCCATTAATAAAGTATATGTCCTCCACTTCTATGGTGAGGGACATCCCATCTATCTGGAAAGACTCTGAGTCAGGATCCCAGTAGTCTACTAGCATCTGCAGTAGTCTTGGTTTGGCTCTTAAGCCACCAAGACACCAAAACTTGTAGATCCTGCATGCACAAAGAGCCTATTGTGCCATTAGATCACCTTGTACTGCTTCTTATACATCCCCGTGCTCACGTTCCCTCGATTCTAGAACCATCCTGCACATTTAATTCAAGTTTGGGTCATTAGATATCTTAAAAAAACTTAAGCGCGGTCGCATATGCGACTGTTTGCTAAACAGCCGTGTATGTACGCAACTTTGAGGGATTTTTCCGTGTATATCCAGCCCTATACACAGAAAAATCCTCGATTTACACGTGGGCCATGGCGCATAACTTAGGATGACCTAGAAATCAAATTGGACCATGGAAAATTGAAAATTTTACATGAAAATGAAAGAGTAGGGTGTGGGAAATTACCTGGAAAAAATGGTGTCGGATTCCGCCGGATGGATCTCCCAGAATTCGCATTTGAAGTTCTGAACTCAATTGGGTAAACATTTCAAATACTATATAATGTTTTGAATTTTTTACTATTGATAGAAATTTTTCAAAATTTTGAAAATTTTACCCCCTTTTCTCTAGTTTTGGACCGTTTCTCACCCTTTTGGACCATTTTTTACTAATATATGATGTAGGAGACTATTTTGAGCATCGTTTCGACCATTGTTTTGACCTGTTCGTGCTGATTTTAGGTATCATGTCTAAACTGGCATATAGGTTAGGTTTCACCACCATTTGCATTTTGCATGACCTTATGACCATTTCATTATAATCATAGGTACGAACCCATTCTATCTTGTCACAGAACCTTCTTGTTGTTTTAGAAGTGGCCTGATTAGAATGGTAGAGCTTGACCTTACATGGGTACCCTAGTTAGCTCCTTATTTTCATTTGGTGCCCATGCCGACAGTTTGTCCTTTAGGGTGTGGGAGTCCATTGTATAGTATTGCCATGACATTTCGCAAGAGCCTCATAATCCTCTTGATCTTTTGTTGGCCTATTTCCCCCAGACTCCCTTATGTCAAGTTGTAATTGCATTATCATGAGCTTTTCCTGCCTCATTGAGCCTTATGCTGACTTTCCTGACTTTGAGTATCAGCCATATAGCCCTAACTTGTCTCATGTCTAGCCATGCAGAGCCATTTTATTTATCCTTTGTAGCTTGATACCCTATTTTTACCCGGAGGGGACTTTCCCTCAATTGTCGCTATCCTACACATGTATCCTTGCATTGAGCATAGGTATGTTCCACTACTTGGAACTAGTTTGTTTGCCCATTTGACACTCGTCTCCTCCTAGTCTGTAACTTTAAAGCAGTTTTATTCTTTTTCAAGATTTTCAAATATTTACAAAAGTCCAAAAAAAATTAAAAAACCAAAAAGCCGGACAAGGAAAGATGTTATCTTTGGCAGCAATCGAGCTGTGTCGCCTTCGAACAGAGCACTATATATCACATCCGTTGGTTGGGTTAATATTTTGACTTTAGGAGCTGTACTTGTTTATCTGAGTTTACCTCCACCGATTGGTTAAGCTTCCGGTCCCTATGGAGCCTCTTTCGATGCCTCCTGTGTCACAGAGATGTCCTAGTTTTGCATATCAAGTCTATGTTTCCTACATTCAGTCACCATTTGTCTTTATTCTCTTGTTCGAAGGAAGTTGAAACCTGAGTCAACCATTCCTCAGTTATCTTGACTTTGCATGTCGGCCATTCCCGATACAGTTACTGGTTCATGCACCTTATGATAGAGTCCTTCCACATTATACAACTTTACTGAATACCTCTTGTTAGATGATGGGGGATTCCTTAATTCCCTCCTTCCAGCGGATTTCATCCCATCAACTTCAGATCATTTATTCTGGGATAGGAATCTAGAGTCATTTTTGAGTGCCTTGAGACTTGTGGTCATAAGTGGTAGGTTCTCTCTCCATCGACATTTTTGGGAATACATCAATGTCCCCTGATCGATGGATTCTCTCAAGTGTTCGACCTCAACACATTTATTCACACTTGTTAGTTTGCACTCTAGTACCTTGATTAACATTTTCATTATCGGTGGGTGATCTCGTGTCTGTTAACGGTATACATCAATGACCGGTAATCATACGATGGACTACTATGTTCGACCTCGACACCTCTATTCACATAGTAGGACATGTACTCGTAGCGGTTTGTGTAGAAGACCTTCCAGGTTGGTGGCATCTCTTATATGCTACCTCCTTGATTGTGCCAGTGTTCATGAAATTTTAGCTCTCGTGACTTGATTCTAGTATATGTCAGACATTTCCAGCCATTATGGAGATCTTGATCCATTATATATCTTCAGCCTTCAGGAAGATCATGATCCTTTGTATATCTTCATCATGGAGATTCTGACCTATTTATATTGTACGTGGCGATGACCACACATGTCATATTGTATCATGCCTATTCATGGCCATTTCCTATGAGAGCACAAAATTGTAGGCTCATGAAAGGCTGCAATATATTTATGACAAGGATATTTTTTCCATCATGCATGCATTGGACAAGTTTCGACAGTATCTAATGGGAAGCAAATTCATCGTGAAGGTCGATCACAACAATCTAAGGAACTTACTTACCCAAAGGAGCTTGATGATAGACAACGAAATTGGGTAAGAAAAGTCCAATCCTATGACTTTTGACATTGAATAAAAGAAGGGAAAGATGAATATTGTTTCTGATTCACTTTCCTGCAAACTCACACTCTCTTTGTTGCAAATGTTAACTGAATGGAAGGTACAGTTGGGAACTGAATACTCAAAAAATCAGTTTGCATTTGGGATTTTGGATGGGGTAATACAAAATGAAGCATACAAGGTACATAATGACCTCATCTATTACAAGGATAGGATATTCTTGGTACTCGGATCAGAAATAAAGAAGAGGATCCCAGAAGCTGCACATAATGAACTTGTGGCTGGCCACCCCGGTTTTCTTAAGACTTACTAGAAGGTAAGAGAGAGGTTCACCTGGAATGGCCTCAAGGAATATTTTCTAGGGAATGTGAGGGAGTGTACTGCATGCCAATAGAACAAAGTGGAGCAAACAAAACCTGTTGGACTCCTCCACCCCTATTCCAAAATAGAAATCGGAAAGTGTCTCCATGGATTTCATCACCAGGATGCCGAAAGTCCAAGGAAAACATAACATATATGTGGTGGTTGACAGGCTGAGCAAATTTTCACATTTCTTTGTAGTCACCTCTACTATATTAGCCAATGAAGTTGCTACATTATTTTTCAAAGATGTTTTCAGACTGCATGGTTTACCCAAAACCATAATTAGTGATCGAGACAATAAGTACACCAATGCTTTTTGGAAAGCTCTATTCGAACAAGTGGGAACAAATATGAATCTGAGCACAAACTATCACCCTCAGAATGATGGTCAAACTGAGAGAGTGAATCAATGGCTTCAAGCTACCTCCATAACTATGCCACAGGACAAGATAAAGATTGGACCACATGGCTCCACCTGAGAGAATTATGCTATAACACCACTTTTCACCTCTCCATCATGTTTGAAAACAAAGGGAGTAGAGAAACTCCAACCTCAGTTTTATGGGCCTTACAAAATTTTGAGGAAGATTGGTGAATTGGCCTATGAATTGGAGCCACCTTAGGAGAGCAAGATCCAGAATGTATTTCATGTATCTTGCCTAAAGAAAGCAGTAGGCCAACAGATAGTTGTATCAAAAGAACTCCCACCTCTTGATAATGAAGGCCATTTAGTCTTAGTACCAGAGAAATTTTTGCAGACCAAAGAAAGAAGAGTGATGAATAAGACCATCAAAGAATATCTGGTGCAGCGGAAAGGGTTTCCTAGTGAAGATGCCACTTGGGAGGGTGAACAAATTTTGTATCATGCTGGATTGCTTCTTCTTGAGAACAAGCAGACTTGGGAGGGGAAGACTGTCACGTTCCTTCCTTGAAGAAAATCAAAAGTGGACCTTGTCAAGCACCCAGGGGTTATAAATTTGAACTAATTAAATTACCTAGGGAATTTTGATTATTTCATACTAAGGAGGCATGCACTAAGTTTATTTCTAAATTATGGATGATCTATTTGTAAATATTTAATTAATATGCCAATAATGACACGTGGAAACAAGTTTCCATGTCAGGAGGGAACATTAGGCAAGCCAACTTACCTAGGATGACAAATAGAAACTATCCAATAAATTGGCAAAATAAATTTGTCAGAAAAGATGGAAACTAACAAAACCAAGGAAAATAAGGCAATTTCAAAAGCAGAAAGTGCAGGAAAAGAAGTCAATGTAAAAGTAGGAAACTTTGGCCAAGCGAGGGCGCAATTTCCATTTTGATGAAAGGATGTTAGTAGGGAAACATCATCATTCATAAGAGGGAAAATTTCAATCAAAGGGTGGCGCAGTTTCCACCTTGGTTGAGTAATGCAAGCAGGGAAACATCATTCTTATATGAATGAACTTACCAAATTCCTCAAGAGGGGTGTACTCATGGATTAGGGTTAGAGTTATTAAGTGGCTAACTTTCCCAACAAGTGGATGAATTTATCAACATGTCACTAAAGTTTTATTTAAGGATACTTCCAATTGC
The DNA here is from genome assembly GCA_001517045.1 of Pseudotsuga menziesii. Taxonomy (NCBI): domain Eukaryota; kingdom Viridiplantae; phylum Streptophyta; class Pinopsida; order Pinales; family Pinaceae; genus Pseudotsuga; species Pseudotsuga menziesii. The sequence goes on along the minus strand of LPNX010211848.1, from coordinate 479,875 downwards.
ATTTCATAGTTTGGATTGTTAATGTTTTGGTGTTGAGTGAAGCTAAGCTTCCAGTATGAGTGATGTGCCTTAGTCACCTTGGGTGATGCGCCCCAAGGCTCCATTCTCTTCTCTTCTCTTCAATTCTTCAATGTAGATCATAGAGAGCCAATGATAATCCATCTAAGCTCAATATAGAACTCTGATAACAACCATCCAACCATGGAAGTTGAGCTCCAGTAAAGGAAGCTTTACTTATTCTCTCATATCGATGCCGGGTGTTAGTTCTAGGCCTCCAATTTTCGGTCTTGGGAACCATTTAGGGAGATCATCTCCTCACATAATTTTTTGAGTCTCAACTCCATATTCAATTTTTTATCTCTATTTTATAGTAATATTTCTTTCCAAGAAATCCATAATGCTAAACTATCATGAGAGAAGTCTTCCAATGCCCATTTAATGGGACTTTTTGTCAGTTCTATGCATTAAATGTGATGTAATGGCCATGATAAGAATAAATGAGTTAGATGATGCATAATATATGTAATATAAACATATGTTAGTCTTTATTTGCAGGTATGATAAATCACAACATCAAAAGTTCAATGTTATTTTCTTACCCCTGCTCATTGACTAGTTTTACAAATTTTGATGCTATGTATAATCTGTAAGTTCAATTTCAATTATGTAAGTTGTATCAGGTCATAAATTCACCTGAAAACCACATATAACTTCAATAACCCGATTTTATTGAGTTTTAATAGTTCTTTGAAAGCCTCCTTTGTGCAAGCTTTCCTAGGCCAAATTCCTAGTTTTTTCCTAAACACCTTCAAACTGTCCAAAAATGTCCCGAACCTATTTTAATGGATATTTGTGGCCTAATTATTGACTAATAACTCACCTCAGTCTTAAATAAGCCTTGTTTTCTTGTAATTGAATGTTCAATCTCAGTTTGCACTGGTTGGGACACCCAGAAGCCTTGGAGTAGACTTCAGCATAACTAATGCTCAAAACCTAAATGGGCCCAACATCCAGGTTCTAAGGGATATGCAATCTCAGTCTCCAAACCTATCCTTTGGTTTCAGACCTGAATCCTCTGTCACTGTTAGTTTTCCTGTCATTACTGCCTGTATTGTACCTTGTTGAAGAAAGTTCTCAATAACTTGTAATTTTTTATTTATTTTTATCTCAGTTTTATTTATACCAGCAATAAGAGATAATATTATGATATGATTCATAACAGGGATATTAAATTTACAAATAAATAATCTTATATGATGAACCCAATTCCCTTGAAGAGGAAATCTGAAAGGCTAATCATATATATGATTAGAATAAAAGAAGAGAAGACATAGATAAATATTAGAGGGATACTAAAATGATATAAGAAGGATCAAAGAAAGAAAGGTTTCCAACCTCCCACCTTATGATATCAACATAAATTATTTTAGTATAGAAATATGATCCGGGATGGAACAAAGATGGCAGAGTCTCAAGGAAAAGGGACAAATTGTTAAAAACAATTTTCGTTCTACTTTAAATTTACAATAAACATGTTAAGAACGAATCACATTCTAATTTAAATTTACAATATATATATATATATATATATATATAAGATGATGTTTACAATACAATACAATACAATTTGAGACATTAAATAATCCCTTTAGTATCTTTAAGACTAAGATATGCACCTTTTGATTTTTCATTTAATCCTGCCACCAAAGGACAATTCTTTATTGTTATGGTAAATTCTACAAAATTTCGCTAACAACAAAATCCATTTATAAGTCATTTACAAACTTGAAAAAAAAGAAGAACCTTGCCTTTAAAATCCTGTTTCCATGCCTTCCCTAGGGTTATCCTGTTGATATTATGTATCTTTGTTTCCTTCATCATGTCCACAATCATTATGCATTTGATCATCCACTTGACGACTATCATTGTTTTCTTTATTGCTTACTTGCACTGGACTATCACTATTTTCTTTATTGCTTACTTGCACTAGACTACCAATATCCGTGAATTCAAACAAACCATTAATATGGATGATACTCTTTAAAAATATGTTTTATTCCTGGTAGATCTCAACTTTTCCTTTTTGGACTCTATTTTCTTCTTCATCGTTCTTTACTTTGCCTTACAAGTGTTCTATCTCTGCCTTTTCCATAAAAATTTTGGCTCAAATATTGATCAACTGTACATCTTGCATTTGAGAAATTGCAATATACCTACTGATATTGGCCCTTAAATTTTTAAGCTTGCTCTCCAATTCGTTGAAAGTTCTGATTTAATTTTTTTGGCCATTGTCATTCCTTCCTTTTCCATCTCGAGGGTCCATATTTCTTAAGGGGTGATTGTAATGAGTTACAATTGTTTCAAATTTATTCTTATGATCAAAACTATAACCCAAGTGATATAGCCTAAAATAAAACACTCTCTTCCTGTGACCACTTTCCCATGTTTTTGTTGAATGTCGACACTTCATGAAAGTCACTGAAAAAACACCTAAATTGTAGGAGACATATTTGGATTTATATAAATTTGTTTGAACTCTTCTCTAGACTGTTGGAAAGGTATTCAAGTCAGAAACAACTTTATAGAAGACTACAAATCTTGGAAATGACCAAAACCACCCTAAAAATTAGAATATTTGACCTAATCGTGACTTTTGTTAAGTAAACTCGTGCATTTCACCTTTGTACTCGTGCATTTTCCTTCATGCTACCCGAGGTTACATCTTGTAGTGGTAAAAAATAATAAAATTATCAAAAATATTGATATAGGCGTGGTTTGGGAGGATATGAAACTAAATTGGGAAGTTGTAACTAACCCCTATTCGACTGTATCTTTTCAGAAATGTATAAATATAAGGAGAGAGTCCCATGAGAAGGGACTTGAACTTTTGCATTGTTATGCTGCAGGAATTGGGACTCTCATCTCCCCCACCTTTTCCCTAGACCGTCATCCTTGTGTTGCAGAGCTTTGAGGCTGAGTTCCTTGGAGAAGAGAAGCAGAATAACCATATCAAGGTTTCATGAGGTGCCTGGCTTGAAGAGAAGGTAATATTTGTACTTCTCTCATGATTAACAAAGATGTGACGCTCTTCCTCTTCCAATCAATGTGTCTTGTATATTGAATCTTTGATTATGATCAGATGTTTATGTTAATCAGATTTAATTAGGTTTCATATTGCTTTGATTATCATTGCTTTACATGTGGTCATATTGGTTTGAGGAAGGCATAATTCATTTTGCAGGTCTCTTGGAACAAGAGGAGCAAGAGGAGGATTGCAGGGCTGCTTGGATCAACCTTCATTTGACTAATGTATGAACCATTCTAATCTCTGAATCTTGTTTACATTTACTTGCAGAAATTTATGCATTTATCTTTCAACCCTAGTACGTTGATGGCCTCTTAACCCCCAGCCATAGGACACTTTCCTCTACAACAGACATGGCGATTCTGCTGGGAAGAGACTTGTCTATTTGGGGTTTCTCTATATTTCTTCCAGTGTTTTTCAGGGTTTCAGGTCCTTCTTGCCACTTAGGAATACCTTCTAAGCCTGATAGTACACCTCCACGACCTTCCTAGGGAAGTTTTTAGACTTTTTTGGGCCTTTTCCCACCCGTTCCTAGGTATCAAACTAAAAAATTGCGAGTCGTTGATGCATTTGCAACCTGCTATGCTAGCAACCTATGAGTCACTCATGACCTAGTAGTAGAACAACTCAAGAGTGCCCCTGAAAAAACCTTTTTTCATCTTTTTTTTTTTTGGCTGTTTGAGTGTTGTTTCGTAGGTTTTTTAGGGTCCTCTGCATCTGCATGAATC
>LPNX010211848.1:463948-476036 GCA_001517045.1 Pseudotsuga menziesii | reverse complement strand
CCCCACCCCCTTTTCTTGGCTTGATTTTTGACATTTATTTCTGGTCAGCCTCTGTTAGTGATCTTTGTTTGATTTCAGAAGCTTATTGGTTTTTGTTTCCTTCTTTCCTTGTTGTTTAACTTCACCATGCCAAAGTAGTTGAATTGTCTCTTATGTAAGCCTCCTTTCTAAGTAGGGTTTATACTGACTTTAGGGTAGTCTAGAGTCTGTTTGGTGGTTCTATAGTAGGAGTCCTTTTGATTTGTTCTTATTATCTGCATATATTAGTTTGTAGGTAGTTTTTATTTTGCATTTATAAAAGAAAAAGAAAAAGAACATATAGTTGTTTAATATGCATGTAGATTAGGGTTTTTGTCTTTAATGCAGTGCATATCATTATTCTTGAAAAAATAAAAAAGAAGTTGTTCTTTTATGGCTTTCAAGTTTCTGTTTGAAAAAGAAAGAGAAGTAGTTTTTGCTTTTTGCATTTCATTTCTCTTTTCTTAGTCATATTGTTTCAACTCTGAGTAATCAACAAGCCTTTAAAATGAACGTTTAATATCTAAAATTTATTAGTAACTGTTTTTTTATAGGGACGACACACACAAGTCTAGGCTAGTGTTTTGGGTTAGGGATATCTTAACTGCCCAAAAATTCAATCTCAAACATAGTGGCCTATCTTTTAAGAAATACAACTTTTTTGAGAAAGACACTGGAAATATCCTCTCACACAGGAGTCAAGCATGAGGTCGTGTGATACTGAGTTGTTGGAGATACCCCTCCTCTTCTCAGTAAAGCATAGATAAGAGCTGGTGCATGTTTGGGGACTCACCCAATACCTCCTCCCGACCTCGTGTGGTGCCTAGTACTACTTGAGTTTCAGGATTAGCTACCCTTCCCATGTGCATCGGATGGACTGACGATTGTTCTGTCAGAATTTCTCCACGATTTTGGTAGCCTTAGTATCTTGTTTGCTATGATCTTACACATGTGGCAGTGGAAGGTTATCTCCATTGCTCACAGGGTAGACTTGGAAGGTAACCTCGATTGACAATTTAGGAGGGCGATTGGGTGATTCCAACGCTTGCACCCAGAGAACTCTTCACGAGACTCCAAGTAACTAATCGCCGACCTTCATTGGTTAGTTTTGGGCCCTCATCATCCCAGACTTTCCTTAGGTATTTTATGATAGTGGTGTGTTCTTTGTACTGTTGGTTTCCTGTCGACCTTAGACTTGATATTCTTGTTTGAAACTATGGATAAAAACCCTATGAACACCAACCATGACACCCCCTTCCTATGGATTCCTTGTACTATTCCTCTCACAGGGAATGTTGGTGTTCCTTTGATGACCACCTTGAATCTACTTGGATTCACCCTAGGGATATCGGTGTGGTTTTTCTCCACTCCATCTATCCTGAATGCTTTCGATGCTTCTAAAGTAAGATCCTTATATCAAGGGCATCAAAACACTACTTCCCCTTCATCTGTAGCAGCTTCTCGTCCTCCTTCTACCTCATGCGGTGAAAGTTCTGATACTAGTAACCGACAATCTAAAATGAGTAAAAGCAGGAAGAATAGGAAGAACACTCATAAGAAAGGGGGAACCCTTTCAACCTCTGCAGGTCAAGTTGAACCTCACCTCCCAGCCTTTGTAGTTCATGTTGGGGGCACCTATCCAACCTCTGTAGGTCATGTTGGATCTAAGCACTCAACCTTTGCAAGTCAAGTTGATATTCACCATCCAACCTCTATAGGTCATGTTGGATCTAGTCACTCATCCTCTGTAGTCCATGTTGAAGGCACCCGTTCAACCTTTGCAGGTCAAGTTGAACCTCCCCATCCAACCTCTACAGGTCATGTTGGATCTAGTTACCCAACCTATGTAAGTCATGTTGGGAAACCTCGTCTAACATCTGCAGGTCATGTTGGACCCAACCACCCAGCATCTACAGGTCATGCTGGGGGCACACACTTAACCTCTGTGAAGCATGTTGATACTAACCATTTGGCCTCTACTAGTCATGCTAGTGGAACCCATCCAACCTCTGCGGGTTATGTTGGACCCAGTATCTCAACATATGCAGGTCATGCTGGGGGAAAAATATCAACCTCTGCAGGTCATGTTGGGGGAAAAATATTGGCCTCTATAGGTCATGTTGAGGGAAAACAGTCAACCACTATGACTCATGTTGACACTATTAAAAATACTAACCATTCAAAACACAAGCTCAATTTACCTTGTAAGATTTGTGAGGGAGACCACCTTACTCATCAATGCCCTACCATTGCGTAGGTAGGAAGGGTTTGGTTTAAAGGCCATCCCGTTCTTGAAAAAACTGAAACTTCTCAACAACCTACTCAACCTTCGATTGATCTAGTGTTCGAACCTTCCCAGTCTTTGGTTCACCCCACTCTTATTTTGGAGAGTGATCCTTATGTGATCGAACCAATGTCATCCTTGGTCAATCCCACTCTCCCTTCGGAGAGTGACTTTCACGAAGCGGTTGAATCAATTCCAATGTTGATCAATCCCACTCTTCTTTCGGAGAGTGAAGTGTCTGCTAGTCATATTTTCTTCACTTCCAGTTCACAACTTACTAAATAAGGGGGCACTGAACTCACTTCGGCGGAACCCCCGCTAAGCTCTCAGATTGCTTCCTTTGATTGGGATAGCCTAGTTGAGCCACGAATCTATTTTGATGCACCTTTCTAGATAAAGGTCAAAGTTGGACTATACACGATTGCTCATTGTATTGTTGATGAAGGAGCCTTATTAGGTATCTTGTCTGCTCATGCTTGGTGAGGCATGGGATCTCCCGGCCTTGTGTTGAAATCAAATAAGAACTAGTACAACCTTTGGAATTATTGCTCAAACAACTGTTACTTTGGGTGGAAAGATTGTCATAGTTTATTTCATGGTGATAGAATACCCCTTGGACTTCAATATGCTACTTGGGCATGATTATGTTTATGCCATGCAGGATGTGGCGTCAACATTATTTTGTGTGATGTAATTTAATCACGGAGAAGAAATTGTCACTATCGATCAATTAGATTTTCTTGATCCCTCTCCTGACCCAACTAGAGACCAGGTTTTTCCTTTATTGATTCCCAACGTCTCGATAGACACTACCTCGCCACAGGTGATCTATGTGGCCTCATATCCCTTGCATTCAATTGCCACTAAGGAAAAGCCTCTATGTTAATGTTTACCTTCTCGAGACTCGGTCCCAGCAATTGACTAGGTGATCCATCCTATACAGACTGTGGATCTTGCTCTCCACTTTGTTGATCCAACTGAAAGTTTAGACATGTGTCCTATCTGGGATGGCCTCCTTCCATCTGATGAAGTCTTCCTGGAGTCTTTGATACAGTCTGACCTTCTTTTGGATGTTGGTTCATTTGTGACTAAGTCTAACCCTGATTTGCTTCATAAGCCCAATATTTCCATTGATTGATATTCTTGTGTTGATCTTGTTGATTCGTTGGACTCTTCCTTTGCATAGCAGGTCAATGATCTTGATGAGTTTGATTTTTCTTATGAATTTTTCAACTCCTGTGATACTGAGGTTGTTCCTGTAGACTCTATCTCCATTTTTGATTTTTACTTTTGTTCTGAGGTTGATCTTATTGATCATAAACCATCGAATCTTGGAACTATAGATTCCTCTTTGGTTGACTCTGCCTTGACTACACCGTATGTAGAATATACAAAGTTACATGTGTTTCTGCCAAAGTGACCTGCATCGGATATTTTCTTTTGAACGTGATTCTGATGTTGTTGTTTCTTGGAGTCAGGATTTGTAGTTGGATCTACAACTGTTTATTGAAATCACCTTCTTGTTCAAGCTCTAACTGCATTTGCATGTGCCCTGCTTGTGCTTATGAGCTCGATGCCAGCTTCCACGCTTTCATCTCGTTGTATAATCCCTCATCTATGTTTTCATCATTGCTCAACCTTGTACCATTTTTCCTTTCCAACTTGATACCTTTTTCCTTGAGGAGAAGTTCCCCGAGTGTCTTTATCTTGCTCATGTTCCTTGCATTATGCTTAGGTCTGTTCCTCGCGCTTGGAACTAGTTTCTCTTACCTATGAAACTTGTCTCCTCGCATTTAGAGCATTATTTCTGATCTCCTTCGAGCTTGTTAAAAACAATAAGGAGGCCAGGAGTTGAATTTTCCAAACTGATTAAAACTTCACGGGAAATATATGGAGTTTTATTTAGGCCCCGGTCTGACTCCTTAAAAATAGTCTGGACAACCGAGCAAACTTGTTCGTTCAGACGCGTTAAGGTAAATTGAACGATCATCTACATTAGTGGTAAGTTATTTCTTTCTTAGACCATGTATATTATTTACGAGAAAGGAACACTATCTTTTCTGCGTAATTGAGAAGAGTATCTTCAGGCATAGTTTTATCTCTTTTTCGGACATGAAGGACTAAACTTATGGAAAAGGACCATTTTCGAGGTTAGATTTCTCTTTTTTGTGCTCTGGACCTAAACATGAAAAATATTCCAAGCATCCTTTATGTCTTTGTCATGCTCGCTAAACTCCAGAACAAAGCATCAAGTTCACTGTTGTCCATACCATTCTCATAAATGAATGGAAGTTTTCAAGTGATCTTGCTTTCCTTCACACTTGTTAAAACTAAAGCGCTTCTGCTTGCTTCTGAACGAGCGTCAGTTTGGTGATAATTTACCCCTTTTTTAGACCTTGCCGACTAACTACGAAAAATGTATACCTTAGTTCATATGGGCTAAGAGAGTTATTCTCTATATTGATTTACACTTTTTTGGACTTAGGAGACTAAATTTATGAAAAAGCACCCCCTAGAGTCTTCTTTGGAGTTTTCAGACTCTCAAAACTATGAAAACACCACCGAGCATCCACTAATTTGGGCTCGTAAAATCCACGAATCAGTGCTTTATAAAAAATTCTTCTGTTCCTTCTTCAAGCTTATCAAAAATGAAGAAGGTATCGAGCTTTCTTTCTTGTACTCGTTAAACATTTACAAGAAAGAGGGAAGGGAAGTTCATTCACATATTTTTTTGCTTCATGGCAGCAAGTCTTGTCTTCATGAACATAGCACCAGTTTTGAGTCTATCAATAGTTGGGTCTTAGTTTTTGACTTTATCCCGATTAAAAGTTTTTTACTCCTCCAGTTGGTTCCTTTTATAATTATATGGAGAATTTGTCAATGCCTCCTACATTGCAGAGTTGAATCGTTGGTTTCTTTGTGTTAAAAGCTTCCTAATTTACTTTTGTGCCATGCTCATTGTTCAACAATAAAAAATTCGTCGGCCATTCTGCAGTTGCCTTGACCTTTTGTGTCGGCCATTCCCTGGTATCAGTTCATCACATCATGTCTTCGACGGTTTTTGTCGTAAAAATTTGTACCATCTCTTGATCCAATTAGTGTTTGACTTACCTCATGTTGGATGATGAAGGATGCCTGAATTCCTTCCTTCCAATGGATCTCTTCCTATCGACATCAACACCTCTTGCTCTGGGAATGAGATTTAGAGTTTATGACAGTACCTTGGGGATTGCAGTCATCAGTGGCAATTTTCCTCACTATTGGGCAGTGGAAATACCTTAATGTCACCTACTTGATGGATTCTTCAAGTGTTCGACTTCAAGAAGTTGTATTCACACTTGTTATAATGTACTAGGTACGTTGGGGAAAATTTTCATTAATGGTATTTTCCCTCGCGTTTGTTAACGGTTCTCATAATTGATTGATATGGAAAACATTTTCCTCTAGGTTCGAATTCATCTCCTTTATTCACATGGTTAGGATTCGTACCTTTGGGCGGTTTGGATTGAAGACCTTGATCCGAAAGTAGCATCGCCATTTTATGCTATTAACCGAGTTGCATAAGACCTTGTCACACTTCATATGACATTTTCTGAGACATAGATCCACCTTGTATTCTTGTGTCTATGATCGATTATTGAGCATAGATCCACCTTGTTCACTTGTGTCCATGACTCCTTTAGATTTGATAAGGAGCCTTTTTGCATATTATGCGACCATGATAGTTACATCAATTATACATATGTTGGATCCACCTGTATCTTTATGGTGATCATTTGTATATGGACATGTATGTCCCATAGATCAATTTTGTCTGACATTTATCTCTCTTTCAGGTACCTCTGATTGAACCTTTGATCTTGGATTCTCTGCTCTCTCTACACTCAATTGTTTAGTTTATAATGTATTTAGGCTATCATATTCCCCTCTAACCTTATACATTATGGGGCATTTATTGTAGCCTAAAATGACACACTCTCTTCCTTTGACCACTTTCCCATGTTTTCATCGCATGTCGACACTTCATGAAAGTCACTGAAAAAACACCTAAATTGGAGGATCCATATACAAAGTTTTGTAACTCTACTTGACCTATTCTCTATACTATTGGAAAGGTATTCAAGTCAGAAACAACTTTGCAGAAGAATCCAAAGCCGGAAAATTCCCAAAAGCACCCTAAAAATGATCATATTTGACATAATCATGAATTTTGTTAAGAAAACCCATGAGTTTCACCTTTGTGCTTGCGAATTTTCCTTCATGCTACTCGCGGTTACATTCTGTAGTGGTAAAAAATAATAAAATTATCAAAAATATCGAATTAGGGGTGGTTTGGGAGGTCCATGAGAAGGAAATTCAACTTTTGCATTGTTATGCTGGAGCAATTGGGACTCTCATTCCCCCACCTTTTACCTAGATTGTCATCCTTGTGTTGCTGAGCTTGGAGGCTGAGTTCCTTGGAGAAGAGAAGCAGGAGAACCAAATCAAGGTTTCGTGAGGTGCCTGGCTTGAAGAGAAGGTAATCTTTGTACTTCTCTCATGATTAATACAGATGTGATGCTCTTCCTCTTCCAATCAATGTGTCTTGTATGTTGAATCTTTGTTAATGAGCATATGTTTATGTTAATCATATTTAGGTTTCATATTGCGTTGATTATCATTGCTTTACATGTGTTCATTTTCGTTTGAGGAAGGTATAATTCGGTTTGCAGGTCTCTTGGAGCAAGAGGAAGATTGAAGGGTTGCTTGGATCAACCTTCATTTGACTAAGGTATGAACCATTGTAATCTCCGAATCTTGTTTACATTTTCTTGCAGAACTGTATGCATGTATCTTTCAACCCTAGTATGTTGATGGCCTCTTAACCCCCAACCATAAGACACTTTCCTCTACAACACCAAGGAGAGGACAAATCTAAAAATCAAAGTTCAAATTCTTCTGATAAAACAAATATTGAAAACCAAAACGATAAGACAACTTCCCTCCAGAGAACATAAATCAATTGCTTGAACTCTTTTCTTTTTTTATTGCAAAAATTACTAAGACGTAGAATAATTGTGATAATAATTTGATAGAAACCGATATTTCTTACCTTGTATATATGGAACACTTGATGAAGGAGTTCACACAGATCTTGAATTTCCTTCAGCTGATAGAGAAGACCTTGAGAATGCTCAAAATTTAGTACACCTCTTGTGAGAACACATAATTCGTCACTACCAAGATGCTCCAAGAGAATGCAACTCAGAAGACCTCCATTCAGACACAGATAACCACAACCTTGAATTCCACAAAAAGCACATAAAATATGGTAGTAAAAACCAATTTCATCATCATCTAGATTTTGTTACAAGCCATCGGATCTAACTATCATGTCTATAGAACTGGGCATATCGCAACCACTTCTCTCACTCTCGGTTCTTAGAAACTCATAAATTGACCTGGTTCTCATTAAATTCTAAACATTTATCTCCATCATGATGCTGCGATGCATGCATTTAAAATGCCACATGTAGGACTTATCAGACGTTTCCATTAATTTGATGTTGATCCATATTAAAAACCAAATTTGGTTTCTTAACGAATAAAACCTATCTTCAATGTAATAATATAAATAAATATTGAATGAATAGATGATATGAGATGATTTTTACATTGGAGGGCCCATTTATTTATACAATTAGGAACTTATTGTGAGGAGTCATGTCCTCAAAATATTAATAGTTATTAGTTAATTATTAATTTGTATTATTATTTATCATTTACATTTGTAACATTTCCACCCCATTTAAAGGAATCTTTTTCTTCGAAGGTAATTTTGTTGATATCAAGTTTAGTCTGGACTTGTGCTGCATCGCTAACTTGAGATGTGTGGTTTGGATTGATTCTTTTATCTTGATGTGGGATTGGACCTTTTTTGTGTTTTAATCATTTCTACTTGAGTGGTGAGTTTGTCAATCCATTTAACCTCTAACTACTTCCTTTCCATTTTAATTCCATATACTATTCTTGAAGTTTGGTAGCGTAGGTGCCTAATTGCATTAGACATTAAGCTACTAACACCACATCTACTCCTTCGCATGGTAAGGAATAACAAATGAGCAGTAGATTTAAATATTGTATTTGTAAAGGAACCTTATTTAATTTCCCTACTTCTAATGCATGTTGGTCATTGATAGTTTATACCTTGAGATTCTTCATGGGATATACAAAGAGGTTAAGTTCTTTTTCCTTATTTATATCCACCAAATTGTGTGTACTTCTAGAATCAACTAAAATTGTGACATCCTTATTGTTAATCATCCCTGTACATTGTAATCTCTTTGGCATTGTATTTCTTGATTTTTTCACCTAGAACATGAATTGTTCATCCTTAATGTTGTCACAACTTCTCAACTGGGGTGATATATATTTCTTTGTAAGTAACTGACTTTATTTCTTTCAGGTGGCAACTTTCTTAAGCGTTGTCGTTTTTTTTTCACAAGTTTGTTGGATGCATGTAATTGTCACTATTGATACCTCGTGTGAGTTTGTATCCACATCAAAATCAGATATATCTTCTTCATCAGAAACATGTACTTCTTTACCATCTATGATTTTGTAGTGCAATGTTTGACTAGATATACATTTATGAGCTGGGATCTAATCTTCACCACATCGACAACAAGTGTTTTTATTCTTTTTTTTATAACATTGTTAGAACGAATGCTGGAAAAATTTGATTCCTTTTCATCTTGATATCCACATGATTGGGATTTGTTGCACTAATGTCATCGTGACCAGTTGTGTCTACAATATCTGCATTGTGTCTCTTTTTCTAGCAAATAAATTTTGTCAAATATTACTTTGGATATCAATTTTAGTTTGACTTCTATTGCTTTCACCTTATGGCTTGTAACTTATACGTTAGGCATGTTGTGCATCTTCAATTCATTTTGTATAACTGAGTCCTCCTATATAAGTTTTGAGTAACTGGTTGTTAGATAACCAAAACTCACGTGGAAAGGGATTCCACTTATGTGTGAATTCCTTGACGCTTCCTTCTGTTAAATTCTATGAAACATAGGATCATCAGCCTGCATGAATTCAAATGGAAGAGAATCCTGCAGAAGAGAGAGAATATTTTAGCATAGAATATTCAATTAATCATGACAAAATTTCACACACATGGGATCAAAATTAGAATAATATTATTATATTCATGAATCAGTAATTAATATGTAATACAATGGTTATACATATAGGAGAATTCGAATGCCTAAGATTGGATTTGAGTCTACCAACTTAGGCCAACTCCGGATCTAACTTAGTGTGGGAAAATCACCACTGGATCTCACTAATGCAACTCTGGATAACTAAATTAGCCTACAATCAATTAACTAATGAGGGTAGGTAAGAAAAGGCACCCACACTCCCTTCAATAATACAAACTGGTGCTAGGCTAACTGATTGTGATCTAACTGATAGTAATTGGAGCATAACTGAACATAAATGATTACCTACCAAGTTCAACTTAAGGGTGACTACTGGTGGCATTCAGAGTGGGTTCCTAAATTACAACGATTGGTCCCTAAGGCACACAAACTCATGCAATCAGGTGCAATAAGTGGAAGATGTCCCGTAGGTGTGTCCCCCATGCACTAGTGGAGTGATGAAGACCTCCTAAGCTAGGAAAATAGACAAGTAGACTATGTGGTCAAAGAGAGGATGAATAATAGATCTACATGTCAAAATGAGAGTTATCTGAAGAAAAAGGATGTAGTGGAAATATTAGATCAATGTAAACTGAACAACAGATTCATGAAATAAATTTCACATAAATCGAACAAGTATTGCTCAGATTATCATTACGTCGATCTTGATTAATCTTGGAGGTTTGTGAGGTTTGCTACTATCCTGAACATAGGCTATGATACCATGGGAAGAGGATTCGATCCCCAATAGTATGCTGATAAATACAAGTTTATGACTAGTTTAGGAGCCCTAAGGACCAATCCCTACATTATAGGAACCCACTCTAAGTGCCACCAACAGTCACCTTCAGTTTCCTATGGTAGGTAGTCAGTCATGCTCAAGTATGCTTCAGTTACCATCAGTTAGATCACATTCAATTAGATTAGCACCAATTTGCATGATTCGTGGGAGTGTGAGCACCATTATTCCCCTACCCTTATCTACCATCATCAGTTAACTGTTTGTAGACTGATTTGGTTATGATCCAGAGTTAAACTAGTGAGCTCCAACTGTGATTATTTCCACACTTAGTTAGATGACTAGTTAGTTTGAGTTGGTGAATTCGAATCTTATCTAGAGTATTTGATTTCTATTTATCATATGATTACTGTATTACTCATTAATTAATGAAGATTGATGTAATGATAATCTGAGCAATACTTGTCCAATTTAGGTGAAATTTATGTCATGAATCCGTTTTTCAGCTTACATTGATTTGATAATTCCACTTCATCCTTCTTTTCATATAGATCTCATTTTGGGTTGTAGTTCTATGGTTCATGAACATAGGCTTGTTAAATTCTATGAAGCATAGGATCATCAGCCTGCATGAATTCAAATGGAAGAGAATGTTGTACAAGAGAGAACAATTTAGTATATACTATTCAATTAATAATGACAAAATTACACACACATGGGACAAAATTGGAATAATATGATTATTTTCATGAATCAATAAATAATATGGAATACAATGGTTGTACATATAGGAGGATTCAAATGCTAAAGATGGATTCGAATCTACCAACTCAAACTGAATTTGGAGCTAACTCAGTGTGGGATAATTACCACTAGAGCTCACTAATGCAACTCTGGATAACTAATTCAGTTCACGATCACTTAAATGATGATGCAGGTGGAAAAAAGGCGCCAAAATCATTTAAATCATGCAAACTGGTGCTAGTTTGATTGTCAGTTAACTAAACGATGGTTATCAGAGCATAACTAAACATAACTGCTTAACTACCAAGGTCCATTGAAGGATATTGTTGGCGACACTCAGAGTGGGTTCCTATAATGTAGGGATTGATCCCTAGGGATCCTAAACTTAAGCAATCAGGTGCAGTAAGTGGCAGATGACCCTTAGGTATGCCCCCCATGCGCTAGTGGGTGATGATGACCTACTAGGCTAGGAAAAATGAACAAATAGACTATGCAGGTAAAGGAAAGATTAATTAAATTTCATGAACCATACACCTACAAGACAAAATGAGAGCTATCTAAAAAGAAGGATGCAGTGGAATTATCAAATCAATGTAAAGTGAACAACATATTCATGACAGAAATTTCATGCAGGTTGATGATCCAAAGCTAGGAAAATAGACAATTAGACTATGTGGTCAAAGGGAGGATTAATTGCGCCGAGAGGCGCTCTACAGCCCAGTATGGGGGAGATCTTGTCACGTGATGTAACGTGATGTAACGTTACTAACATGTCGGCAAAAAATAATAGTGAAAGTGAATATTATGGGGGAGATCTTGTCACGTGATGTAACGTTACTAACATGTCCGCAAAAAATAATAGTGAAAGTGAATATTATGGGGGAGATCTTGTCACGTGATGTAACGTTACTAACATGTCGGCAAAAGATCTTGCAACATGATGTAACATTACTAACATGTCGGTAAAAAATAATAGTGAAAGCGAATATTATGGGAGAGATCTTGTAATGTGATGTAACGTTACTAACATGTCGGCAAAAATTAATTTTATTTAATAAAACCAAGCTAGCCTTCCAACTTGATTGAAGTATAGGCTCCACCCCATTTTTT
>LPNX010211848.1:387849-463780 GCA_001517045.1 Pseudotsuga menziesii | reverse complement strand
GTGGATTACAGGCGATCCCCCGAGCACCGATTTCCCATTCCATACGACGATTGTTTCGGGGGCATCAGATGGCTCAGCTCGGGCAACGGTAAAGCCCATCTGTCGGGCCATGCAGATTTATCTCGTTGCTTTCTAATGGGCGACAGGGCAGGCACGAACATAGTTCACCATGTGGGCTGCAGGATCTCGGCGGGGTCAACGGAAGAGGAGACGATTAGTGGTGTGAGAATAGTGGGTCATGTATTGTTGGAACCATTCTTTGGCGGAGAAGAGAGGACGTCGTCGGAGCTGAGACTTGTGGGGGCTCCCATCGTGAATATGGAGAATTTCGATTGGCATTGGAAGGCGTTTCTGCCCGTGGGTGCTGATAGGGACCATCCCGCTGCTAATGTGTTTGGGCCGAATGCCCCTAATATCTCCGCCCTGCGCCTCCCTCCCACATTGGTTGTGGTAGGAGGCCATGATCCACACCAGGATTGGCATCTCAGATATGCTGAGAATCTGAAGAAGATTAAGAAAGACGTTGAGGTCCTCTTTTACGGCGAGGGCACCCATGCTTTTCACATATTTTACCAAATCGATGTGTCCTCAAAACTAATCTCTGACCTTCATTCTTTCATGACAAGATGCTCTCTCTCATGAGATCAAATGAATTCAGTCCATAGCTCAAAGGTCATAATACCCCGTGTTGTAAATCTCTCAAATTTTATAGAGTACGTCTCAAGTTTTTCCATTACTATCGTCTTATAAGTTTATCAATTAGATCGTCTCTTTTTCATGATTTCTGATTTCTCTAGAATGAATTACCAAAATCAGTGAATTGGTAATTATGTTATGGTCATTTAGGCAGTATATTTTTTAGCTAACGTTTAAATTAAAATTAAATTTAGTTTTGTGTTTTTATGTCTTCTCCCACGGTTTTATTGTACATGGTTTAGGAGGGCCTTCCAGATGGTTTTAAAACCATGTGCAAGGCCTCCTAAACAACCCATGGTTTTATTATACATGGTTTAGGAGGGCCTTGCAAATGGTTTTAAGACCATGTGCAAGGCCTTACATATGGTTTTAAAACCATGTATGGAGAAATGTTGTAATTTTGGTTCCTAACAAAATAAAAAATAATAATAAATACTATATGTGAGCCATAAATAATATTAAATATTAATAATAATAATATTATATGTGGACCTTAACTAAAAAGATGTGTCTTTTGGTTTGAATCAAATCAATGGATACCTAAGAAGATATTTGATCCCTCTCGGTGCTTGATAGAGCCTAGGATTTGGATCTACGCTGGTAATAATCTCAACGCCCCCCTTTAATCCTGAGTACTTTGGACAAACTGGGAAATGGAAAATAAGACCAAAGGTCACCCATACAATATAAATGAAAAATAATAACTACCAAAAACTGAGGAAATGGGGAAAATATCATGGGGAAAACCCCCCCTCAAAATAAGGGGGAAAATGAAGATCAACCTTTCATATCAAAAACTTGTCAAAAATGTTTCTACAATACTGCTCCACAGAGATGCAGTTTGTAGAGTAAT
Source organism: Pseudotsuga menziesii (assembly GCA_001517045.1). Lineage (NCBI taxonomy): Eukaryota > Viridiplantae > Streptophyta > Pinopsida > Pinales > Pinaceae > Pseudotsuga > Pseudotsuga menziesii. Next base: position 462,231 of record LPNX010211848.1, on the reverse strand, counting down.
GGTCCTTGTGTGCACTAGTATCCTGGGACTGTGCATGCGAACCTCTCCAAACTAAATGATTATGTCTGGAGGAATTTTCCTCTTTGGAAGAAGAGGAATATGCTCAACTTGACCAGGAACATAGACAACTTGGATTATGTCTTGAGGAATTTTCCTCTTTGGAAGAACATCAGTTTTCTCAACTGAGGTACATTTAGGATAGAGAAAAGGTGCTTGAGAATTAAAACCATGTGAGGTAAACCCAAGAAACTAAGATGTTGCAGCCTTGAACATTGAGCCATGTGAGGTAAAATCATCTCCAGATGTGAGGAGGAAGTTCCTAGGTGAATGCATGATGTCTCCAAATTCAGTATCACTGTAAGGAAGTGTGAAAGTTATCATGTAGGAAGGAGGACAAGGAATGGTACCATGGAGAGATAATGCTTGAGCTCCATAATGTGGTATAGATTCCAAAATACCCAATGAATCACTATGCATCACATCAATAAACTCATGAGAATAAACTGATATAGAATCCCCAACAACATAATTTTTGAAGGAGACTTGAGGTGCTTGATTTTTCACACCAAAATTGATGAGAAAAGATACAAGCATGACTGGAGGCTCTTGAAACTTGAAATTCAAACCAATTAAGGTGATATCAGATCCAAGAATAAGGAACAAAGGTTCCAAGTGCGCCATTGATATGGAAGATGCAATATGTTCTCCTTCTTCAATAAAACTCTGAGTATCGATGCAAGCAATCATGTAGGGATTTTCTAGATCAATGAGGGTGAATGGATCACTCCTAAAATCTAACATGTCTTCCAAAACATCCAAAGTATCACTTTTCTACACACCAACAACAAGATTGGAGAGAGCGGAATCAATTTTTTCTTCATCTCCTTGAGCTTTCACTGGAAAACTTTGCACAAAATTTATAATAGAAGAATCACTGGAGAATGACTGAGCAGGATGGAGGGAGAGTTTTTATTCAAAAATGGAGGTTCAAATGTCTTCTTCTGGATTAGTTGTATGAGAAGATGGAGATATCATATGTCATGTCCCCACCCTTCTACCAGAGGGAGGACACGATGATGCTGCTATCTAATTCGGGCAAACTAAGCCCCATGAACGTAATATAAAATGCATTGAAACTTAAAACATACACAGATGTATACACATGCAACATACAATAGAAGAAATTACACTCCATTCAAGCATTTAACATGTTCATCATAATTAATTAACAAATATAAGATGGAGGGATTTAAGCACAAGAATACTTATCTTGAAAATTAAGCTCGTCCCACAACCAACTATGTCGCTGCAACGTTCCACCCAACCATAGGTCAATGTGCTCATCAGCCTCTCAGCAGCACTGCCACCCCCGTGCTGGGCATGATTCTCACAAGGAATAAGGAACACTAGCAGGCTCACACATAGCCAAGGATGCAACAAAACTTAGCCAAGCCAACACAGTTGGGTTTATCAAGGTACAAAAGAGATGGAAAGGTTGTTTGCTAAGCTAGTGAGCTCAACCAAAGAGCTATGGACACCTGCACTAGATCTATCCTGGATTCTAGAACATCTACACACCCAACACAAGGAAGCATTCCCTTCTCTGATATGCAGTCCCTCAGGCGATGTCTTCCCTTCTAGTGCTATTCAGGGTGTGTAAAGAAGAAAAACAACCCCCTAGATATGTCTGTGAGGTTCCTTATCACACTAGGTTTGTCAAGCTAGTTCAGACCCTCTTTCCACTCCCAAACTGGTTCAAAGCCAAACATCAGAGGTATACGCAACAATTACAAAGTTTTGAGACTACAGGAAAACATCATGGGATCCAAAATCAGAAGTTTCAACTGAGGAAAGACAGCCCGTGGGCCAAAATTGATTTCACCAAATGGTAAATCATTTCACATGGGTGAAAACGGCTCATCAACCACCCAGAATCGTGGTTTCCTCCTAAGTCTGCTAGGAACAACCAAAATCGACTTCTAGTCATGGGAGGATGGAAGCAAACTCCCAAAATCGTGCAAGAGAAGATGGATGATGGTGGATTGAGGAAAATCCACTACATGGGTGTAAAATCAACAACATGAGAGTAATCAGCTCTTGCATGAGGAAAAACAACAACGAGAGAGAAATTACAGCTGCCTACGTGAGTGCATGAGGAATGCTGCTCTTCTCTTTCACGTGAGGGAAAAATGGGCGAATCTCTTTCTCTTGGGAAAGTGTGTGGTCAAATACTTATGGCCCTGCCAGAATTGACGGTTGCCCACACCTCCTAAGCCCCAAGGCAATAAATTCCCAACTAACTCTTGGAGAGTTTAATGGCTGTGGTGAGTAAGACAAAAAAGGTGTTTAACAGCTAGATGGTTCTCCCTTTTATATTTGGCTTATCCCCATTGGCACAAAGGTTTGAATATCCCCCCCCCCCTTATCCTTAGGAAATAATTCCCCCATCTCTTTTAATGTTGCATTGACATAGCTGGTTGTGGGATTTTAATTAAATTGCATATTTTCATGATGTCCAAAATTATAATGTGCCGGCTAGCACAAAATACCATCGGCAACGATTTTTAATCGCTAAAACATAAAACACTAAATTGATGGTGGGGATTTTGCCTTTAGCTCCACACCATGATTAATTACAATATATACATCATATACATTTAATGCAAACAGGGTCAAGACAGGGGTGTTACATTCCCCTCCCCATTCAACAACATTGTCCTTAGTGCTTTACAAAATTGAACAAAAATGATACACTGGCACCGCCCTTAGTGCTCCATATATTTGAACAAAAATGGATGTGCCAATTGCATGGCATCCTCCAGCTCCAATGTAGCCTCTTCAAGACCTTAGTGCTCCCATTGCACCTTTACCTACCCTATGGCTCGGTTCCGGAGCATTGTGACCTTCCTGTCAAGGATGCACATTGGCGTGATTGGGAACTCTCCCTCGGGTTCCACCTGAATCACATCCCAATTTATCACATGGTTAGGATCATGTACATATTAATTAAGTAAAGAAACATGAAAAACATTATGAGCCCTAGTGCTAACAGGAAATGCAAGTCTATATGCAACTGGTTCTATTCTTTCGAGCACTTCAAATGACCCACAATATCTAGATGACAACTTGGCACAACTTCCAAGCTTCAAGGAACTCTTCTTTTCCCTCACTCTGAGGTAAACATGATCCCCAACACTGAACTCTCTGTTCACCCTATGCTTATCTTCATAGCTTTTCTGTTTGTACTGGGATGCTTTCAGATTATGCTTGATCTTTACAACCTCCTACTCCATCTCCTTGAGCAATTCTGGCCGAAGCACAATCTCGTTCACTAGATTATCCCAAGTCACTGGTGTCCTACACTTCTCGCCATACAAAGCTTCATATGGACTCATCCCAAAGGATGCTTGTTTTCCATTGTTATGCAAATTCTACCAAGTGTAGATAATCCTCCCACTTGGTTGGTTTGTCCATTACATACATGCGAAGCATGCATTCAAGCACTTGGTTAACTCTCTCTATCTGCCCATCAGTCTGATGATGGTAGGCAGTGCTGAAGTTCAACTTTGTACCCAAATATGCAAACAACCCCTTCCAAAAATTGGAAGTGAACTTGAATTCTATGTCAGAGACTATTTCCTTAGGCAATCCATGCAATTTGAAAATATCCTTCATGAATATTTTTGCAATGTCACCAATATTATGTGTGGAATTAACTGGTATGAAATGTGCTACCTTTGTAAACTTGTCCACCACAACCATGATGGAATCATGCTATCTCCAAGTCATCGACAATCCTGTAATAAAATCCATGGAAATAGCTTCCCATTTCCATTCTGGAACTGGCAAATGCTACAACAAACCTGCTGGGTGTTGATGCTCAACCTTCACCTATTGACATTTCATGCACCTTGAAATATACTCAGCCATGTCCTTTTTCATTCCTGGCCAAAATATTGCTTTCTGGCTGTAGCAATTGACTTTTGATATCCCAGGTGACCAGAATATGGAGCTTGATGGATCTCATCCATAAGAACTATCCTTAAATCAGCTACATTTGGAATATAAATTCGGTTCTTATAGGTAAGAATTATATCTTCTTCCAATTTATATCTCTCATACTCATTTTCAAGGCTTTGCTGCTGCAAATTGTCCTTGACCTGTGCATACAATTCATCTTCAACAACATGATTGACAATCTATTGCCTCAACTTCGATTGGAAAATACTAATGGATGCCACATGCATTTCCTGCACCTTCCTGCTGAGTGCATCAACTACCTACTTCTCTTTTCCCTTTATGTGCTTGATTTCAAAATCAAACTCACATAAAAACTCCAGCCATCTCGCTTTCCTAGCATTGAGAGTAGGCTAATCAAACAAATACTTCAGACCACAATGGCCTGTCCTTAGCTCAAATATTCTGCCCATCAAGTAACGCCTCCACATCTTGAGAGCATGTACTATGGCTGCAAGTTCTAGATCATGAGTGACATAGTTCTTCTCATGCTCCTTCAACTTTTGTTGACTCATAACATATCACATGGTTGTCTTGCATAAGGAATCCTCCAAGCCCTTGACCGCATGCATCGGTACAAACCACAAAATATTTTTCTGGGTTGACAATATTCAAGACTAGTGCACTTGTGAGAAGATTATTCAACTACTGGAAGCTTTATTCACACCTTGGTGTCCATTCAAAATTTATTCCCTTCTTTTGCAAAGAAGTGACTGGATGTGCAACCTTGGAGAATCCTTTAATGAATCTCCTGTAGTATCTTGCAAGTCCCATAAAATATCTTACATCTGTCACATTTATTGGAGTAGGCCAATTCAGAATGGCCTCAATCTTCTCTAGATCTATAGATATGCCCTCATATGATACAATGTGACCCAAATAATGAATCCTATCTTTATAGAAGTCACACTTGCTCAACTTTGCATACAACTTATGCTCCCTGAGAAGTTTCAATGTCAATATTAGATTTTCTTCATGCTCTTCCTCATTCTTAGAATAAATAATAATGTCATCAAGGAAAGAAAAGAACAAACTTGTCCAAATACCTGCTGAAGACACTATTCATAAGGCACACAAATGTAGCTGGTGCATTTGTGAGACCAAATGGTACCACTACAAACTCATAATGTACATACCTTGTCCTGAAGGGTGTCTTATTAATGTCTTCATCCTTGACTCTCACCTTATGGTAACCCGACCTTAAGTCAATCTTGGAAAGTACCTTTTCTCCTCTCATTTGATCAAAGAGGTCATCAATCCTAGGAAAAGGGTATTCATTCTTCACAGTGACTTTGTTCAATTATCTGTAATCAATACACAACTTGAGTGTACCATCTTTCTTATTCACAAAAAGAACTGGTGCTCCCCAAGGAGACACACTCGACCTGATATACTTCCTCTCCAACAACTCTTGTAGTTGCATATTCAGCTCTAGCATTTCTGGTGTACTCATTCTATAGGGTGTCTTGGACATTGGTGTTGCTCCTGGCACAAGTTCAATTGTGAAATTAATGTCTCTGTTTGGAGGAAGCCCTGGAATCTCATCAGGAAAAACATCCTTGAATTCTTGCAATACAGGGTAGTCCTCCAACTTAATAGTTTCATTCTTTGCTGCTTCCAAAACATGAGCTGCATACACTCTGCAAGGCTTTCCTACAACACTTCTTGAGTTGCATTTTTGAAATCTGCCTAATCGAAATCACCCTCGGAATGCCTCTTACAACTCTTGGGTTCCCTTCTTCATCCATGCATTCACAAGTCTTATTGTACGAGTCAAGCTTTACCCTATGAGCTTCTAACCAATCCATTCCAATGAGAACATCATAGGAACCAAGTGGTAGAACATTCAAATCAATACAAGTGAGCAATCCATTCATGACCAACAAACATTTCTCTACCACTTCACTAACCTTTCTCTTAGTTCCAATGGCTAGCTGAACTAACCAAGATTTGCTATGATTTACTTTCTTAAAAGCACAAATCTCCACTACTCTAGGGGTAATGTAACTGTGAGTAGAACCAGGGTCAATTAAAATAGAAACAGATTGCTCAACAATATTACCTGCACTTCAACCACAGTTGACTGGTGATCTGCCTGGAGGTCCTACAATGCTTCATAAATCCTAGGGACAACCCTTGCTACTTGACCCACTGTTTATACCTCTTGAATGTTGTAAGCTGGCCTTGCAGTCTCATTCTCAAGTGGACAATTCCTGCGCATGTGCAGTCCTCCACATTTTCAACATTGGAGTGGTTCTCTATTCTGTTTGGGTTCTCTGGGATTTTCTCCCACCACTATGGCTGGCTGCTTCTATTGATTCTTGAAGTTAGAAGGTTTGAAACCTTTCTTCCTTTGGTCAGACTTCTCATTCTTTTTGTTCTTCCATGTCTTATGATGATAATGTTTTACTTTGGTTTGTTCATAGCAATACTTAGCTTTCCTTATTGTTTCTTCCAGATTTCTAGGTTCATAAAACTCAATTCAGTATTTGTAAGACTGAGGCAATCCACTGCGGAAAGGCTGTATTTTCACTTTTTCATATTTGATGTACCTGACATACCTCAAAAACTCCAAGAACTTGTTTGCATACTCTTCCATGGTCTGCTGTCCCAATATTAGCTCATGGAATTCTTTGATCTTATCATCATAGTACCTATCAGAGAGGTAGTTCTGCTTGAAATACTTTTGGAACTGTTTCCACACAATCTTCCTTTCATTAATATTTTTCACTTGCCTGAAGTGCTCCCACCATATGGATGCTCTTCGAGTCAAATTGAAGATGGATACCCTATCCTTCATATTTCTAGAGTAGTATTGGAATTGGAAATATTTTCTCATCCCAAGAAGCCAAGCTTCAGCTTCTTGACCATTCTTTATCTCAGCATTGAAGGTAGGCGGCCTTGCCTTCTTAAACCCATCACGTGAATGGTTCCGGTAACACCTCTTCCTCTCATTCTTGTGAGAAGAAGAACTTGAACCACTAGTGGAACCTTCAGAGTCAGATGACTTAGTAGGAGATCTCTTCCTTCTTCTGGTACTGCTCTTACTACCTTCCGGTCTTATTGTCCGGTCCCCAAAGTTCATCTGCCTCTGGATTTCTGTCAAAATTTGTAGAATGGTTGCATTCAGTTGATTCTGCTCTTCCTGAGCCTTAACCAATCTTTCATTATCCACCCCGTAACTTTGCATCTCCACCCTTAGGCTTCTCATGGTGGCTGCAAAATCTGGGGGAGTATCTTGAAATTTTCTCCAATTAGACTCTGTCTTAGCATTTCCAACTTGGATGTTTTCCCCCATAGCATCTTCCTTGTATTGATTGGGGTTCTGTGCATCATTCAAGATGTAGGTTCTCATGGATGAACCAAAACTCAACTTTACTGATCTGCACTATGTGGAATGTTTCCTTTGAAGGTGACTACAATTCTACAAAATGTGTTAATAAACACAACTATTAGCTTCATAACATTCACAAGAATTTATCCATTACTTACCTGCATTTGGAAAAATCTCATATTGACAACTTTGTCAAATCATAGGATTTTTCTTTTCACTAAGAACAATTATCTTAGGGGGATGACGAGGGTTAAGGGGGCTTGCCCCCTTGTATTGCAGGGCGGGTTAAGGGCAACGCCCTCGTTTTTTTTTTGTAAATATTTTGATTTCATACAATCTGGCGCATAAACACGCTGCCATTTTTCCATCTTTCTGGTCCCTGCAGATCTCACTGAAAACCTACCCAAAATCCTTGTTTCAGCTCAATTTTCAGTTTTCCTCCGATTGGCGAAACTCAGCCAACGTATCGGCTGAAACTCCATAAGTTTTCCGATGTATCGGCTCCATTTTCCTTATCCTTCTGACGTGTCGATGAACTTTCCCAATTTTTCTTGATACCCATCGGCAAACTTCACCTTTTTTCGTCCAATCGAAAAACTTTTCGACTTTGCTCTGACGTGTCGACGAACTTTCGACGTTTCTTCAGATTGAATGCTTTTGTTGCGCGTCGAAAAACTTCCATAGTTTGTATCCGCTGTGTCAAAAAAGTTTTCAATTTTCATCCTTTGCATTGGAAAAATTTTAGACTTTCACCCGCTACGTCGGAAAACGTTCTGAGTTTCTCCCGATCAGGCCTTCTGCCATAGTGGAAAAATTTCCAACTTTCTTCCGATCGACAACTTGCCAAAACTCCCACCGTTGTGAAAAAATTCTGAAGTTTCTTCCTCTCAGCAACTTGTCGAGCCTTCCACCATAGTAGAAAAATTTTCGAGTTTCCTCTAGTTTGCTTAGCCGTTGCATCGACAACACTCATCGGCTCAATTCTCAAATTCCACCCGTCGTTGCGGTTCCAATCTCAACTTCCAACCGCTGCGTATTGGCTCTTCTTTGACTAACTTCAACCGATAGGTGTTGGCTCAACTTTAGCTAATCGAGTTGACACAGACTTAAAACACTTAGAAATGTTTTTGAAGATTTTTCTTCCTCTTCCTTCTTGTCGGCTCCATTCGTCTCTTCTCGTCGATGCCATTGATGAAATGCTCCCAACTACCCCAACACGCCTCAACTGCATTCCCTGTCGATTCCCTCTTGCCAACGTAGCAGCCGAATTGGCTCATCTTTAGCTTTCTCAGTCGCCACAAAAATGAATGCTCAACACTTAGAAAAATATGAGTTTTTCCTATTGCTGTTAGCTTCTTCCTGTTGAGCACAAGTTGATCCTTCATGGCCCATTGAGGCCCAAAGCTGCAACATGAGCTCTGATACCACACTATCACTTCCCTACCCTTCTCCCAAAGGGAGGATGTGATGATGTTGCTATCTAATCCAGGAAAATTAAGCCCCATGAACATAATATAAAATGCATTGAAACTTAAAACATACACAAATGTATAAACATGCAATATAAAAAGGAAGCAATGACACTGCATTCAAGCATTTAACATGTTCATCATAATTCATTAACAAATATAAGCTGCAGGGATTTAAGCACGAGAATAATTATCTTGGAAATGAAGCTCGTCTCGCAACCAGCTATGTCGCTGCAACGTTCCACCCAACCATAGGCCAGTGTGCACATCAACCTCTTAGCAGCACTGCCACCCCCTAGCTAGGCATGATTCCCACAAGGAATTAGGAACACTGGCAGGTTCACACATAACCAAGGATGCAACAAAACTTAGCCAAGCCAACACAATTGGGTTTATCAGTCTAAAAAGAGCTGGAAAGGTTGACTGCTAAGCTAGTGAGCTCAAGCACAGAGCCATGGACACCTACACCAAATCTAGCCTGGCTTCTATAACATCTACACACCCAACACAATGAAGCATTCCCTTCTCTGATTCATAGTCCCTTAGGATATTCCTTCCCTTCCAGTTCTATTCAGGGTGTGCAAAGAAGAAAACCAAACCCCTAGATATGTCTGTGAGGTTCCTTCTCATAGTAGGTTTGTCAAGCTAGTTCATACCCTCTTTCCACTCCCAAACTGGTTCAAAACCAAACAACATAGGTATACACAATAATTACAAAGTTCTGAGACTGTAGGAAAACATCATGGGATCCCAAATCAGAAGTGTCAACTGAGGAAAGACAACCCTTGAGCCAAAATCAATTTCACCTAATGGTTAATCATTTCACGTGGGTGAAAAAGACTCATCAACCACCCAGAATTGTGGTTTCTTCCTCACTTTGCTGGGCACAGCCAAAATCGTCTTCCAGTCGTGGGAAGATTGAAGCAAACTCCCAAAATCGTGCAGGAGAAGATGGACGATGGTGGACTGAGGAAAATACACTGCGTGGGTGCAAAATCAACAATGTGAGAGTAATCAGCTCCTGCATGAGGAAAAACAACATCGAGAGAGAAATTACAGCTACCTGCGTGAGTGCACGAGGAATGCCGCTCTTCTCTTTCACATGAGGGAAAATTGGGTGAATCCCCTTCCCTGAGGCAAGCACGTGGTCAAAGAATGATGACCCTGCTAGAATTGACGGCTGCCCACACCTCCCAAGCCCCAAGGAAATAACTGCCCAACTAACTCCTGGAGAATTTAATGGCTGGGGTGAGTAAGACAAAAAAGGTGTTTAACAGCTAGATGGGTTCTCCCTTTGACATTTGAATTTTCCCCATTGGCCCAAAGGTTTGAATTGTCCCCCCCCCCCCTTATCCTTAGGAAATCATGCCCCCATCTCTTTTAATGTTGCATTGACATAGCTGGTTGTGGGTTTTAACTTAAATTGCATATTTACATGATGTCCAAGATTATAATGTGTTGGCTAGCACAAAATACCATTGGCAACTATTTTTAATCACCGAAACATAAAACACTAAATTGATGGTGGGGATTTTGCCTTTAGCTCCACACCATGATTAATTACATTATATACATCATATACATTTGATGCAAACAGGGTCAAAACTGAGGTGTTACATCAGAGATCTGATAAACTCCTGGAGCAATAGGAGAAGGAGTCACTACAAGGAGACTTTCAACATTTTGAACTGATTGAGTTGATGATTCTGTATCTTCTTCATATTGAACAAATTTATCAAAGAGAATTGAGGTCGAGACATTTGAAGGAAGAACACTTGAGGAGGTGTTGAATTCGCTCCAACTATTAGCTACTTCTTTATGCACACCAAATTATCTATCTAGATTTCTCCATAACTCGAATGGATACTCAACAGATTCCATGAGATAACGCATATTAGGAGTCATTACCGTACACATTCTTGCATATGCTCTTTCACCATCATCTAGTCAATCATTTTCATCTTCATAATATTCTTTATTAGCTCCAAAAGACACATCAAGGAGATCATGGCTCTCAAGATATGCAACCATATTCAATTTCCACTCGGCATAATTGAATGGTGATAGAAGGGGAACAAATATCAAATCTATTTTTAAGTTGTACAATAGAGGTTTCTGCTATTTTCTTCTTCAAATTTAGGAACAACTTTGAATCCAAGAAGTTGTACATGTAAATCAAATCATGTATGCAAGTTTAAATAAAAACTAAAAAATGTGTTTGATTCCATGTTGCCAATTCAATCACAACTTCTTCTACAGTCAACGAAATCAAATTCTGTCGAAGAACCGTTTGATTTATCGAATAGATATTTCAAGTCATGTAAGGAAATTGACCTATCTCATCCCGTGGAGTTAGAAATATCAAGCTGAAATGGAGGGTATGGACAAACACGAGCTGTTGGAAACCTCCAATTTTCAACTGAACATATCTCTCAAACCAGAGATCAAATTGAATTCTGCGTAAAGCTCATTTCAGATCACAGAAATACCTTTAAAAAAGGATATGGTAGGCCCTCTAATATGATATGTAGAGGTCATGGTACCTCTTCAAAGTTTGATGCGATTTTCAAATTTTGTTGTTAAAATTGTACCTAGAAAACAAACTCTGATTTGAATCAATTTAGCTCAGACACTCTTCACTTCGACATGTGCACTTTCTCTATGTGCATCACACCTAGATAGACTTCTTTAGACATAATCCAAAGGGAGAAATGCAATTATTCCAAGAATTATGTGGAAACTCAATGGCTTCTAGTGCATCAATGGAAGTTTTTGAGGTTCGAGGTAGGCATGGATATGCTCTTTGATACCATGTTAAATTCTATGAAGCATAGGATCATCATCCTGCATGAATTCAAATGAGAAGAGAATGTTGCAGAATATATATAAGAATTTAGCATAGAATGTTCAATTAATCATGACAAAATTGCACACACATGGAGACAAAATTGGAATAATATGATTATAATCATGAATCAGTAAATACTATGGAATACACTGGTTGTACGTATAGTAGAATTCAAATGCCTAAGATAGAATTCGAATCTACTAACTCAGTCTGACTCCAGAGCTAACTCAGTTTGGGAAAATCACCATTGGAGCTCACTAATGCAACTCCGGATAACTAACTTAGTCTACAATAAGTTAACTAATGAGGGCAGGTGAGAAAAGGCGCCCACACTCCCTTCAATCATGCAAACTAGCGCTAGGATAACTGATTGTGATCTAACTGATAGTAACATGAGCATAACCGAACATAACTACTTAACTACCAAGGTCCACTGAAGGATACTACCGGTGGCACTCAGTGTGGGTTCCTAAATTATAGGGATTGGTCCTTGGGTATCCTAAGCTCATGCAATTAGGTGCAGTAAGTGGTTGATGTCCCCTAGGTGTGTCCCCCATGCACTAGTGGACTGATGAATACCTCCTAAGCTAAGAAAATAGACAATTAGACTATGTGGTCAAATGGAGACTTAATAATAATCCCAATACCTTTCTATTGTAACTTGGTAAGCTTCGAAAAAACTCGTTCTCAGTGATTCCTTGAAATATTTAAAAAAATAGTTTTGAACAAGTTCCAGGTGTAGGAAATATTTTCTCGTTTAGACCACATGTACCAATTACAAACGTATCCTTCTATATGCATTGATGCATATCTCACTTTCTCCTCGTCTTGTTAGAATTTTCAATCCTCGATGGTAGCTAGAATTCTATAAATAAGCTAAGAATCTAAGCACACAATTAACCTCACTGGGAATTGCAGAGAATTAGCATAAGGAGACAAGAAGAGGAATAATGAACACACATTAATGAATGATCAACGAATGATGATTGATATTATTACAATGGTAATATATCCTTATAAAGGATATTTGAGTTGATGGAAGACAACTCATTGCTAGCTCATAAATCAGACTTACCAAATATGATAAACCCCCATAAGTGGCTAAAGCACTTTCCTAATCTATCAAGGACCTCACGAATTAACAATAGCATGAGTAAGTGATGATAAGTGAAGGAAAGAATTGCTAATCCTGGAATATGGATAGAAAATAATGGAGGATGAGTTGGCAACAAAAGATACCAGTTTCCTAGTTAACTAGCTTTACCTTATCCACAAAAAGCTGGATAAAAGCAGAATAAGGCAGAATCTGCAGGAAATCACAATTACTAATTTCAGGAGTCAATAAAGTGGTCAAGATAATCTCAAAATCAGAATTAAAGAATTCCTGAGGTATAGATGGCAAGTGTTGACTTTGTAGTGCAAGTGGATGCCAACTATCTAGCTAGTGGGTAGGAAATTAATCAAATAATGATTAAATATTTTATCCTAAGTATTACGTGGGTTTATTATATTCCCACACCCCCCTTTGAGTCTGAATTTATGATGATATATCAGAAATAGATGCATATGGATGCATATAAGTCCCAACAACAAGGCTATGGTCACCTTTTAATAATTATTATGTCCAAAAAGTTGAGGAAAGAGGCAAAACCACATGGGGGAAATCCTCCCTCAACAAAGGACATGAGAGGCAAACCAAAATTGCTAAACTGTTGATGATGCTGATCCAAACTAATTGCCGATGTCTGGAGGAGAAGAAAAATATGCTCACTTGGATCAAGAAAAACTGCAAGATGGAAATTGGGACCATGTAGAACAATTGAGATCCAATAATGTGAAATCTCTCGAGAGTTGTAATCAACTCCAAGATGATGTAATGAATTGAAATTCAAACCAATAGAGATAAAATCATATCCAGATAGGTTAAATAGGTGTCCAAATGAATGTATGAGGTCTCCAACTTCATTTACATAGAGAGGATGCGTGCAAGTGATCATGTAGGAACATACAGAAGGCATATGATCAAAGAGTGCGAATGCATGGGCTCCATGGGTTGATCTAGCTTCCAAAGAATCCAAGAGATCACATATAAGCAAGGCTCATAGGAATATACTGGTAAAGAATCCTCTATAGTAGAAGTATGAAAGGAGGAAGGAAGGAGATGTTGAAAATATTCAAGGAGGCTCCGAGTATTGATGCCAAGAACAAAGGAGGAGATACAAAAGATTATGAGATCAAGTATGGTAAGTAGTATGCCACACATAAGACTTGATTTGGCTAAGCAAATATCCAGGGAATCATTGAGTTGCACACCATCAATGAGAGAGTTATGCACAAAGTGTGAAGGATATGGCACATAGATCTCAAAATCTAAGATATAAGACATAGATAACAATGAATGTGTGAGTGACTCATCATCAATAGTAATAGAAGCTCCACCAGTCACTTCTTTTTCATCATCATCATCATCTTCAAGAGACACAGAAAAAGGTTTCTCTTCAATATTTGCTTCTTGATTGGAGAATGAAGCATTCAAATCAAAGAGGGTAGCAACGACATGAATTGTATGAGAAACTTCTTCATCATGATCAACTTCATTGGAGAATGTAGAGGAAAAAACATCTTGAGAGAGAGAACAGGAGGAGATGCTGGGTTCTCACCATGCTTCATCTTCTTCTTCCTGCATACCAAAAGCTTTGTCTAAATTGTTCCAAAGCTCAAATGGATATTCAACAGAATCTATGAGATGATGTATATTTGGAGACATCCCAAACACATAATTCTATAAGCTCTATCACAATTATTTAGCCAGTTAATCTTCTCTTCATAAGACTTAGGTTCGCTCAAAGCACCAATGGAGACATCAAAGAGACATTTCTTCTTCAAGTATACGCTCATATTTGGCTTCTAATCAACATAGTTGAAAGGAGATAGTAGTGGAACTTTTGAATCCATATTGAAGTTGTTGCACCTACAAATAAACCTGCAAATCTGAAAAGGAGAATTAATTGATGAGCTCCCAAATAGGGATTGAATTTTAGGGGCGAATTTTAGCCCAGTGGGCTATTTTTCCATGTTTTTCTCCCAAAAAAGATTCACCATTTTGCATTTTTTGAAGCCCTGTTTCGCCCAATTTTGATGGGGTGAAATTTTTTGAATTTAATGGAGGCAATAGTTGAATGTCTTTAGTAAGATTTAATTAATTAATAATAACTCTTATAGTATAATTAATGGGTAATAATAAATACAAATAATAAATATACTAATTATTATATTTAAATATTTTTATAAAAACAAATATTAATATAATAATAAGTATACTATTATACAATATTTAATTTTATTAAAAAATTAGGGTTTGTTGAGTTTACATGGGGGTGGCGTTAGGTGGGAGGCTTATGCGTGAAAGAGAGTTGGACATGTGGGTTTGGGCTGGTGCAACACGGTGGAGGGAGAACCAGTGTGGAGGAAACGTGGATTGCAAAGATGTGGTGAGGGAAATAACGCGAGGATGCAACATGGGTGTGTGGAGGTGGAGTGGTAAATGAGAGAAAAGCGAATGGAAAGAAGCTTCATCCATATTACAACTGAATCTATAGTTTAATGATATAAATAAATAGTGGATGGATAGATGATATGACATGATTTTTACATTGGAGGGCCTTTTTATTTAGATAATTGAGCACTATTGGAAGGAGTAATGTCCTCAAACTAATAATTAGTATTATTAGTTAATTTTATTATTATATTATTATTTATATTATTATTTATCATTTGTGTTTGTAACAATCTATATTATTGGTTTAAAAACCAAGATTTTGAATAATTGTTACAACATAGGAAGAAGTTAAGGGATCATACAATGACTTACATTTTTCCTGTACTTTGGGAGGTTAATTTGACCAAGGTCATATGCTACGTTTGTATTTCTATCAGCTTGAAAGTTCAATACTCTGAGAGCATGGTATATTTTGACACCTTCAAAATATGTTAGTAGTTGCAAGAGCCTCCACATTGTGTTCCTTAGAGGCCCATCTCTTGGAGCTTACTTTGAAACTAGATACCAAACTATTGTCATTGAATCTCCTACTTTAGTTAAGAAAATTATATTATCTTGAATGGATTGAATTAAATCTTGCCATAAAGAAAAAGCTTCCACAATATTGTTAGACATATATCCTAGTCCCCAAGAGTAATATTGCTTCTACTTTCCTCTGGGGTCAAAGATCAACCCCCCAGCACCTGCCAACCATGGATTGTTTTTGGAAGTGCCATTGAAGAAAAGAAATATGAGTGTTTTGCTTATTTATCCATTCCACCAATTTTGAAGGCTTTATTCTCAATATCCAATTTGATTTGGACTTTTCACAAGGTTTTGGCCTTGAAATTTTGTCCTAGATTTGTCTAAAAGGATTTGAATCCATAATTTTTCTTATGAATACAAATTCTAACTTATTTTATTGGTCACACAATGGGTTTTCAAAGATTCCCGCATGAAATTTCAAGCCTGCCCTTTAAAATACCATGCTGAAATCCTTTGTCTTTTGAATATAAGGGCATTTCTAGCTAGCCAAATCTTCTAGATTAAGAAGTATGTCAAAGATTTCCATACCTGATTCAACAAGAGTTTGTTTACAATTTTTTTGTTGATATTTTTGATGCCAAGTAACAAAAGTTTCTCTCCAATTTCAAGGAGGAACCATATTTCTAGAAACTCCTTCATAGCTATTTTCCCTACATCAATAGCAAAGACACATTATAAAAACAAATGATGCACATATTCTTTAGCGTAATTTTAAAATGGACACTGAGAAGGTCATTGCATACCTATTCGATGAACATGATCATAAGTTTGTATTTTATTATGGAAAAGAACCCAAATGAAAATATTTATTTTTGGAATTGCATCACTTCTTTGTACAATGTTCCAAATTGCATTACTTGGAAAAACACAACTCTCAACATTCTGCGTTAGATATCCTTCCTTAATAGTATAAGTGCAACATTTAGGTCCCCATAACCTTTTGTCCCTGTCTATTTGAAAAATGAGTTCTAATCCACTTAGGGCTCTTTTCAGTACTTTCCATTGTTGATCTAAATCTCCCTCGATCTTTAAGGTTGTCCATTTAACCCATATCCCCTTTTGATCCCAATCAGAAATATCTACTAAATATTGTATTTGATTTTACTTCATCCAAGTCTGTAATTTGTTCAAATCACTGTGAGCTCTTAATTCCCTTCTCCCAAGAATCTTGTCATCCCAGATTTTGATATTGTGCCCATTTCTTGGCGACCAAGAGGATTGGGTTTTTATTATGTTTATTGAAGCTTTGCATAAACTCCATATTGCTATACACTTGATATTTTTAAAATATTGATTGAAAGATTCTACTATGGACTGAAGTTGAATATTTTTTAACAATCCTTCACTCTTCCACCAAGTAGAATCTCATGTCACACAATGTTTCAAAGCATTTTGGCTCCTAGGGATTTGTTTAACATGCCTGTATCATGTATTACCAACCCTCCTTTGTTTAAAGGTGCCACCACTTGATTCGAGTTTATCAAATGATAATTTTTCCCATTGGATTTACCACCCTACCATTAAAGTTTTCTATGAAGACTATCAATCTACTTTGCAATTTCAGTTGGTGCTAGAAGTACTGAATTATGATAAATGGAAAGATAAGCTATCATTGATTTAATAAACACTACCATACGTGTTGTATTAATACAACGTGATCCCCGTCGTTCTTGTTTTATTTTATTTTATTTTCTCCACAGTATAGAATTCCAATCCATGGCTTGGAAACCCCTAAAAAGATGGATATTCCACTATAAGTAAAGGAGTTACAGTCCTTATTGGTAGTGAATCCAAGCAAGTCTTATATAGTTTTCAAATTTGTAGCATTCATATTCCAGCCATAAACACAACATTTGTGATTGTTGGATTCACCTCCCGAAGCCCTAAAATAATCATACCATATGGTTTTGAATCATTCAACTATTATTCCAGAGGATCCTCCAAGAAACAAAGTATCATCAAGGAACTAAGAGTGGTTCATCTCTTTTACTCCTTGAACTATGCTTATTCTTGGAAGATTCCCTTGAACCCTTTCGAATTCTAGTTTCCTGCATAGAGAGTCTGCCATTAAGATATAGATCAAAGGACACAAAGTGCAACCTTGTCTTGAGCCCCTTCCCCCCTGAAAAAATATGGTAGGTCTTCCATTCTCCAAAGGGGTTATCCAAGGACCTATATCCATTTAAAAATATCTTTGAAAACCTAAACTTCCTAAGTACCGAGAATAAAAAGGAATGTTTCACTCTATCAAATGCATTTTCCATGTCCATTTTAATCACCATTCCTCTTTCTTTCTTGACCTATTAGAATGTATTTCTTCTTGTACTATTGTAATATTATCAAGAATGTGCCTTTTGGGGATAAATATGTTGAATTTTGTGCAAATATGTTGAGCTTTGATATTTAATTCTTTTAGTGCAGAAATACTGAATACTTGAAATCAATGAACCATTCAATCACATAAAAAATTCAACCATAACACAGGATGTACCCTAGGGAAAACCCTCAAAACTATGAGAATGAAAAACACAACAAATATTCAGAGTATAATTATGATAGATAGCAGAGAATGTCTTTGACAATAGTAGATTTCTTTCGGCACCCCAGGTGCAAGATGAGAGAGAACAAAATACCCCAGGTGTAGATACTGATCAATAAGATGAACTTTGCGGTGAGTTCAATACATTAAATAACTTGTCAAACCAACACCATGCAAAAAATAGAGAATCAGTGCATTGGGTATTAGCCTCTCATTCAAACTATAGCGAATTGCCTTATTGGATAATTGTTGTGCATCTTGGTTTCTTCAATCCTGCATAATCAATGCACAATGCCTTTCATCTTTGACATTAAATCATGCTTAGCGGACTTCATGATGAACTCACTTTCTTACTGATTGCATGATCACTTAGTTAGGATACTAACTTAAGCATCGTAATGCAATAACTCAAGTGTCATCATGCAAACACTTAACTAATTGAAGTGTTGTCTTTTAGTTTAACTAAAGTGTCGTCATGCAAAACACTTTAGTTAACTAGTTCCTTTTTATTAACACTTTAGTTAACTAATCTTAATTGAAATCATGCTGATTGATTTACTGAAGTGAACACTGTGAGTTCTCCTTCAATTAATAGATGCATACATTGTTTCTTTAACTGAAGCTTAACAATATTGAACTGTTGCATATATTGTTACTTTAACTGAAGCTTAACAATATTTAACAGATGCATATATTGTTACTTTAATTAAAACTTAACATTATTTAATTGACGCATACATTGTTACTGTAAGTGAAGATTTTAACAAATTGAGTTCACTGAAGTCATCTCATAAGTAATTCAAATTCTCTTTGTTCTCTAGGAATTTATCTTTATCTCTTATCTTTATTGTATGGTCAATATGTGCTAACTTTAATTTATCTATCATATCAAGTTATACTAAGAAGATTTGTCCGATGCTGTGATCATATTATATTACTCTTGGACAAAATGATTATATGCTACAACAATTCTCTCTAGAGGTGTCCAGTATCTAAAGGAGACTTAATAGAAACCAGTGGCCATGGTTAGTAATACATTACACAACATTAATGCTTCAACATGCAAAGCATTACCTCTATAACTGGAGGTCCACCTCAACACATGAGGATCTAAATTGACACACACGTCTTGAGCCTTGTCCAACAAGACTATACATCATCATCACTTTGATAAATCAAAGCATTCACCTCAACACACGAGGAATAACCTTTTACACTGAAGGCTTAGTCATTCTTAAGACCAACCCAAGAATTCTACTCAAGGTTCCTGCGTCCAACTTAAGCTCCCTACCTCAACACAGGAGTCCCAATACTGGATGCACAATATTGGCTTGGAGAATGACTCGTGATGCTGTACTTTTAACAAAATACCCATTGGTGATCAGAGATTTTTCAGGTACACAGGGTACTCCCAAAAGACTGAACACCTTCAGAAATCGCTTCACACAAATAGATCATAGATCAACACACTGATGTTTGTCACGTGGTTAAAACCCTCGAGAGGGAAACAGTCCACGCCCCATCCAAATAGCTACTTGGAGCAATTTATTATGAAAAAGAAACAAAGTTACATGAGCTTCTCACAATCAATCAACTAGCTAAGGACCCTCTATGCTCTTTAAATAGAGATCATAGACCAATCGGGTGTTAAGCCACAAATCAATGGTACGTATGATCTAAGAGAAGTTGAACTATCGGATTACTCTATGTCTAGAACATATTGTGACCGTCGGATTAGAATATTTACAAATGCATACTAATTCATACTAAAGAAACACACTTTTACCTAATGGATATATTACACAAGTTGATCTTAACTAACTCTTAAGTGTCTAAATATCCTAACATCCCCCCTTAAGAACAACTTGGGATAGGATTGAAGGATTTACAAAAGTGACACTATTAGGAGAAGGAAGGAGGCATTAGAGCCTATCCCCCCTTAAGGACACATTCCTGAACTCCTAACATAGACCGAAGTTTAGAAAACTTTGCTTCTATAAGAGACTTGGTGAAGATGTCTGCAACTTGATCATCTGTAGGGCAATAGAGCACTTCAATAACACGATCATGAACAAGATTTCTGATGAAGTGCATGCGTAGCTCAATGTGTTTGCTGTGCTAATGTAGAACAAGATCTTTGGCAAGCTTGATGGCACTTTGATTGTCGCACCAAAGTGGAGTAGGCTGCTGCTGCTTGAATCCAAACTCTGAAAGGATCTGTCGAAGCCATAAAGCTTCCTGACTGGAATTAACTACGGCTCGATATTCTTCTTCTGCTGAAGAAAGAGCAAGAGCTTGTTGTTTCTTACAAGCCCAAGTGACAGGTCCAGATCCCAGAAAAACATAACCTGCAGTAGACTTTCGATCATCAGGATCGCCAGCCCAATATGAATTAGTGAAACCAACCAACAAAGGTTTCCCCCCTGTACTGTAATGAATCCCAAACTGAATTGTACCTCGAATATATCGAAGTATTCTTTTTGCTGCTTTCTAGTGACTTTCATGAGGAGTTTGGATATAACAGGCAACACGACCAACGGCAAAGGAAAGGTCAGGATGGGAATGAGTCAATTATAAAAGACTACCAACAAGCTGACGATACAAGGTGGCATCTACTTCAGGGGAAGTACAAGTGGCATAAAGTTTGACTCCCGACTGGAAGGGAGAAGGGGCTGGTTTACAATCTTCCATGTGGAAGCGACGAAGAAGGTCACAAGCATACTTAGACTAGGAAAGAAAGATTCCTTATTTGGTTTGTAAGACTTGGAGACCAAGAAAATAATGCAAATTTCCTAAGTCTGACATTTCAAAATTTTGCTTAAGACTGGATTTCACATGGGTTATAAGTTTAGGGTCACTACCAGTAAGGATAATATCATCAACATAAAGAGAAAGTATGATGAGATGGTTTCCTACTTTCTTGGTATAGACATTGGGGTCAGAAAGGCATTTAGAAAAACCAGTGTCAAGGAGAAAGTTATCCATTTTGGCATACCAAGCTCTAGGAGCTTGCTTAAGGCCATATAAGGATTTCTTAAGGAGACAAACAAGGCTAGAGTTATTCTGAAAATATCCAAGAGGTTGTTCCATGTAAATTTCCTCATGTAAATCACCATGTAAGAAGGCAGACTTGACATCCATTTGATGGAATTCCCAGTTATGTAAGGCTGCAAGGGAAAGAACAAGGCAGATGGAGTTCATTTTTGCTACAGGGGCAAAGGTTTCATTGTAGTCAATCCCTTCAACTTGGGGAAAAACCTTTGGCAACTAACCTTTCCTTAAGTCTTTCAACACTTCCATCTGATGCATACTTAGTTCTGTAGACCCATTTACATCTGACAAGTTTTCTTCCTTTTGGAAGAGCAACACGATCCCAAGTATCGTTCGCCATTAAGGAACGATATTCTTCATCCATAGCTGTATCCCAATCTGGATTTCCTGA
The DNA here is from genome assembly GCA_001517045.1 of Pseudotsuga menziesii. Taxonomy (NCBI): domain Eukaryota; kingdom Viridiplantae; phylum Streptophyta; class Pinopsida; order Pinales; family Pinaceae; genus Pseudotsuga; species Pseudotsuga menziesii. The sequence continues at coordinate 440,498 of LPNX010211848.1, read as the reverse complement.
AGCTTCTGCAAAAGTTTATGGATCATGATTCTCGAAAACTTGAGCCAAAAGAGAAGAGGCTCACTGAAACTGAGAACATGTTCGACGTTGATCTCTAGGATCACTGGAAAGATCACCAGCTGCTTGACATGTTGAACGGACCCATCGAGGAAGTATTAGTGCTGGTGCAATTGGAGGAACATGAGCAGGCAGAGGTGGATTTTCATCCCAACTGTCATCATCAGAAACTGGAGTTGGAAACCTGTCAAGGAAGCTGGAAGAAGAGGAAGAAGAATGCACAATCGCCGAATCAGGATCGCAGGCCAAAGATGGCACACCCGCCAAGTTAGGCTCGCAGGCCAAGAGATTTTCATCAAATTTAACATCTCTTCTAATGATTATATCATGAGAATGTGGCTGAAGAAGTCTATAACGGTTTACATCTTCAGAATATCCAACAAATATGCACTTTTCACTTTTAGGCTGCAATGCTTTCCATTTTTCATCTGGAATGTGAGCCCATGCTTCACAACCAAACACACGAAAGTGATTTACATCTAGTTTAATTTTACTCCATGCTTCTTTCAGTGTTATATCCTGTAAAAATTTAGTGGGTGTGCGATTAACTATGTAATTTGCACAATTTATGGCCTCAGCCCAATATTGAAGACTTAGTCCTTTAGATTGGATCATACAATTATCCATTTCTTTTAAAGTGCGGTTCTTCCGTTCAACTACACCATTTTGTTGTGGTGTATATGGAATAGTGTGTTGTTGTTGGATTCCTTGTTCAGTGCAAAAAGTAGTGAACTTGTTGTTAACATATTCTCCTCCATTATCAGATCTTAACTTAATAATTTGATGACCAAATTGTTTTTCAACAAGGGCCTTGTAGGCCAAGAACATGTTAAATACTTTGCTCTTAAGTTTTAGGAAGTAAACCCAAGTGCGTATGGAGTAGTCATCAATGAAGTTAAGAAATATTTGAAACCAGAAAAGGAAGCAGATGGAAGAGGGCCACACAAGTCACTATGCACAAGCTCCAAGGGAACCGAGGCGTGCCAAGAGGCACGTTTGTCAAAACTGTCCTGATGATGTTTTCCGAGTACACAACCGGAACAAACACCATCCTTGCAAGATACCAGCGGAAGACCAGTCACCATATTATATTTACATAGTTGTTGCAATGAGCGATAATTTAAGTGACCAAATCGCTCATGCCAAAGTTTGCTCAAGTTATCACTATGAGCAACAAAAACTGAAGGAAAAGGTGATGACCCAAAGTTGTTAAATTTGTACAACCTGGTAATATCATCAACAGTTCCAGTAGCAAGGATATTTTGAGGATTTTTAAAATCCTTGATTACAACTTGGTGAGGTGTAAACGTCACAGTTTTACCTTCACCTGAATGAGTAATTTGATAGACTGATAACAAATCGCAGGAAATTTTTGGAACACATAGTACATCACTGAAACGACCATTTTCTACTGGAACTGTTCCAGATCCTACAACACTTAGAGATCTATCATCGCCAACAAATGTTTGTTTGGTGTTACATTCATGCATAGTAGAAAAGATTGCTTTATCCTTAGCCATATGCTAAGATGCTCCAGAATCAATGAGCCATTCAATTGAAGTAGAAGAAGAAGATGCAGTATAAGAGTAAACAGAAGCACAAAGTGCATGTCCATGAGAGGTAGATTCTGAAGACGAATCTAGGCTGATGTGGTGCTTCTTCATTGCTGCTTCCAAGGCTACCATCTTCTTAAAACACTTAGATTCATCATGATTATCTTTCCTACAAAAATTGCAATGACGCTCAGTCTTCTTTCCTTTTTGCTTGGATCCTTTGTCATTTTTTAAAGAAGGAGCTGACTGAGAGGGTTTGGGACCCTTGTTATTTGGCTTATTATTGCGAAAATTCTGTTTCTTGAGAGGCTTGGACTTTTCTTTCTGTTGGGACAATAAGGCTTTCCTAGATGTATCTGCATTGTCAATTATTCCAAGATGAATGAGCTTATCTTGCTCTCTAATTAAGGAATCACAAAAGGATTCAAGGCTAGGCTCTTGATAGCTAGCTGCAATCAAGGATTCTTTCATGGAGTAGAATGTAGATACAAAAACAGAATATGTAGGTCCAAGTTTGGAAAGAATATGATAAATACATTGTTTGTCTTCTTTCTTAATCTTGCATTCTGCACATAATAGTCTAAGAGTTTTATACTTAGATAAATAGTCTTGAATGCATGAAAAATAATTTGGATTCAAGGAAATCAACTCATTCTCAAGTTGATGACCTCGAATTTCATTGTGTTTACCAAACACAGATTCCAACTTTTCTCAAGCTTTATCAGGTTCATCAATTTCAGATATGTGGAAACACAAACCAATAGAGATTGACAGCTTAATCAATCCACAAGCTTCATCACATCTATTTTTCCATTTAATTTTCTTATCATCATCAATAGGTTCTGTTTCTTTCCCTGAGGTTATCCTAAAAAGTCCCCTACTTCATAGAACATCCTCCATACGAGATTTCCATGAGAAATAGTTAGAACTTGTAATTATAATATCACAAGGGGTGGCCATACTATAAAATAATGGCTGAAAGAATAGAAACTAACTGTCAAGATGCAAAGAGCTCGAAAAAATATGCGGTTTTAAAAAAACGACACTTAAAACTAATTCCGGATGATGAAGTTATGCTTGATCAAAGAAAATGTTGAAGATGTCTCCAATAATGACGTGGCAGATATTAACTTGACCAACTAAAAAAAGAAGCCCCCTCTTCCCAAGGTCAACCTTTGACAATCACTTTTACAATAAAGTTGCTTTGAAGTGAATCACTTTTGTAGAATAAGTGATGTTTACTTTTACAATAATGTGACTTTTAAATAGTGTAGCAATAAATTAAAAGACTTAAGTGACTCACTTTTATTTTATTTTATTTATGTGAGATGCACTTTTACAATAAAGTAACTTGAAAATAGAAATTGCATGCACTAAAAAGTAGCTTGATAAGAGTTGAACTCAAGACTTATCAAGATGTAAAGCAACTTTGGAACAAATGAGCTAAGTTTAAAAGGTACGTAAAAATATGGAAAGAGGAAGGGTTTTTTTTTTTTTTTACTCTTCTCTCTCGTTTTCCGTGCTTGCTTTCTTTTCCTGCAAATCACAAAAAAAAACGAAAAACAAAAACAATTTTTTTTTTCCACACAATAGGGTTAGGTCTTGGTTAACTTACCTGGAAAGTATACGTTTTCAAGTTTTCTCGTTGTTTCTGATTTGCCGTGATCGCACAAGGTGCACGACAAAGAGCATACGTAGTCGAGAAGACAAGAAAAAAAAATTTCCTTACTGTTTCTAATTCGCTGCGATCGCGCAAGGTGCATGGAAAAGAGCATACGCAGTCAGGGAAGGCAACAATCCGAGACTAAAATAGAAAATATCTAATAACAAACTGATAAAATATGAGAGATTAAAAAAAAAACAAATCCGTCACTATAACATTATACCTTCAGATTTGCCGAAATGGGTGTTTCCGGAACAAATGGAACTGTTTTTCGGTGAAACAAAAACTATTTCTGAATGGAAACGATGCTCCAGACGCAGTGGAATAGCTTCCACAGACAAAAGATGCATAGAAAATCTAGAACTAGAAACCATTTCAAAGTTTCGGCAACACCGGTTCCAAATCTTGATCAAAACCGAAAGCGACTCTTCATAAAAGCTCTGATACCATGTTTGGGTACACAAGGTACTCCCAAAAGACTGAACACCTTCAGAAACCGCTTCACACAAATATATCACAGATCAACACACCAATGTTTGTCATGTGGTTAAAACCCTAGAGAGGGAAACAGTCCACGGCCCCAGCCAAATAGCTACTTGGAGCAATTTATTATGCAAAAGAAAGAAAGTTACATGAGCTTCTCATAATCAATCAACTAGCCAAGGACCCTCTATGCTCTTTAAATAGAGATCATAGAACAATTGGGTGTTAAGCCACAGATCAATGGTAGGTATGATCTAAGAGAAGTTGAACTGTCGGATCACTCTATGTCTAGAACATATCGTGACCGTCGGATTAGAATATTTACAAATGCATACTAATTCATACTAAAGAAACACACTTTTACCTAACAGATATATTACACAAGTTGATCTTAACTACCTCCTAAGTGTCTAAATATCCTAACAGAGATGAGATAAGAAAAGAGAGGCTTTATCCTATTGTATAGGATTATTGTTATTATTTTATACGAGGAATTTCACAAAGATATAGGTCTAAATCTTAATAAGGTAGTTGTATTTTTTTCCTTTAGGAATTAGAGCAAAAAATGAGGAATTGGTACTTCCTCCTAGTTTACCTTTTTTCAAAGATTATTTGATTATTTTGTATAGATCCAACTTTATTAACTTCTAATACTTCCTGTAAAATTATATTGTAAATCCATCTGTCCCTAGATCTTTATCAGGCTCTAGATTCCATATCACTGAAATAATCACATTCTCCTCTATACCTTTCTATAATTTCTGATTATCCATTTGATTAACTGATTTAGGGATACTAATTAACATGGGAGTTGTCTTTAAATCAACATCCTCTTGTTTTTTTTGATAAATTTCTAAAGTGCATATAATCCTTTTCTTTTATCTCCTTATACTATGTAATCTTGTTTCCCCGTATTGTAGTTATTTCTTTAACATTATTTCTATTCTTCCTTGCATTTTCCTACCTATGAAATAAGGTTGTGTTCTTATCACCTGATTGCAAGCAAAGGCTTCTCAACTTTAATCTTTGATGCTCTTCTTCTCGTCTATAAACAACTTGCAATTTTTTGTTTGCTTCTTTCTCCTCCATCCTCATATGCAATATTGCATTTCCTTCCTCCATTTGATTTGTGATATGTGATAATTTGTCTTGAATCTAATGTTTTTCCTTAAAAGGTTTCATATAGCTATTTTTAGGCCAATCCTTTAAAACAAACTTAACATCCTTAAGCTTCGATTCACAAAAGTAACTAGGGGAGCTTTATCTTTTCTTTTTCCATGTAGATTTTATAATTTCACCTGCCTTTGGACAAGTCAACCAAAGAGAGTTTAATTTGAAAGGTAAAGGCCCATAGTTTGTCTTCAAACACACTTATTGGCTTGTGATCCGAAGTTGCAGAAGGAATTACAAAGGATAAAATTTCCAAATATTCCTCTAAATATCTACAACTTACCAAAAATATGTCTAATATAGATGATATGTTTGATGTCCCTAATATTCTATTAGATCAAGTATACTTTCGGTTTTTGGGCTTTATGTCCATTAAGTCCTATTATGTAATTATATCCTCTAAGTATTCTCTTGACACATCTCTAACTCTATTTCCCACTCTTTTTTCCTCAAATGGTAAAATGTATTTAAATCTCTTGCTATGATGATTTATCCAAACCTAAACTATTTCTTTCACTCATTAAATTTTTCCACCATTCTTCTTTCTCTTTATAATGCATTGGAACATAAAGATTGAAAAGTTGATAGTGCTTTTCATATTCTTTACTTACCGATTTCATGTAAATCTAGTGATACATTTATTTTGAGTCCTTCAACTCCAATTCATTACTACTCCACATAGTGCGAATTCCTCTAGATGCTCCTCTCGAACTTACTGCCACACTTTTGCTTACTCTCTACTATTTCTAACCTAAATCTTGCATAACTTTTCTCAATAGTTTAGTTTCTTGGAGAAGAGGGATTGACAAACTCTCCATATTTAACAATGGTAAATGAGGCAACTTACCCATACCAGAATAGTTGAGGGGATATTTGATTATGGATCAAAGTTTGAAGTCTAACTATTAAGATACATGGCTATGTTACTGAAAAAAATGGCCCGCTTCTAAAAATTAGATCTATGTCCTCTTTGAGTTCAAACAAAAATGCATAAAAGCCTCTACCACAGAAGTAATGCATAATTATTCCTAGAATTAGTGTAATCCAGTTATTTTGGATCCAAATCTTCATAAACCTAGGAGAATACCAAATTCTACTGAATTGACCTATCAATCCCTGCTCAAACATTTCCAATGCTTTTTGTCTGGCTGCAGTTGCCGAAAGAACAAATTTTGGAACATCTATCTTTTTGATAAAATGCAATGGTTCCTTTCTTGCTCTCGATATCTAAGATGAATTTATCATAATGCGAAATGAAAATTCATCAGGTGTGGGAGGATTCCTAACAACATTGAGGGGATCCATTCCAATCCAACGCAAATCCTAGCGGATCGTTTCTTAGATCTCTGAGTGCTCATTCCTTCTATTACGAGGAGGGTATAGGGAAATTGAGTTTAGTTACCAGGTTGTGCATGCCCATTTAGATTCCCTATCAAGAATGGTCATGTTCCTTAATTGTGAAAGCATTAATTTATTAAACTTTAATGTTTATTGTAGTTATGTATTTATATACATAACATTGCCTATGGTACGGTTTATGAAACTATGGTATTTTCTCATGGTTTTCTTAAATTCCTTGTGTTATAATAGATATGTATGTATTATATTTATAACATTTCCCATGGTTTAATGAAACCATGGTAATTTATCACTGGGTTCTCTTTTGCCCATGGTTTTCACACACACACACACACACCACTACACGTATAAATTTCAACTTGGGGTGGGGTTCCATAATTTTTAATATTTTAATTATTAATGAACTGGAATAAAGGAACCTTGAATATCCTTTGTCGCGTTCACAAATCAAGGGTTTAGATTTGAGCTCATGCTTAAGGTTAATTGAATTGTTAATTCAATCCTTTAATCATTTGGAGGTTTATTCAATCATAGGTAAATTCAGTTGTTTCATTCCAAGGTAAATTCAATCATTTCAGTTAATTCCAAAAGTGCTGCCTCAATAAGAGGTTAATCCAATGGTTTCAATTAATTCCAAACATTAGTAGCCTACAATTCGTAGCCTTAGTAATTCTTGAAGGATTCATACCCTGTAATTCGTAGCTACAACTTTCCATGGGAGAATTTCAATGCCATGTCTTGTGTATTTGGCCAAGGGCACCAACAAGGAACATTTTCACTTATGCCTCTTTTCATATGGAGAGTTTCTTCTAGTTTTCTAGACATTCAACAATAGGTGAATAAGGTATATATTAGCCGACATGTAAAAACTAAAAATATGCAAAATAATATTGCGTTAGTTTCACTAATAATATGTCAATAAGTATCTTGTAATTCATAGCTACAACTTGGCATGAGAAACTTTCAGTGCAAGATCATTTTTTTTCTCCAAGGCCACCAGTACCTTATCCTATATATTTCTCCAAGGGCATGAATACCTAATGTTTCTACTTTCTCCAAGGGCATCAATACCTGATCCTGTCTATTTCTCCAAGGAAACCAATACCTGATGTTTCCGCTTTAGCTTTAGAATAACTAGATCTATATGTGATCCAAATGATTGTAAATATATTCTATGTTTAGGGTTTTGTATTCACAACAATGCAAGGATCTCAGTTATATATATACACCATATCGCTATTAGGGGCACAATGTAGCTCTGCAGAAACAAAACAGCCTGAAGGTGCGAAGAAAGAATTAGTAGAGGAGCGAAGAAGCAAAGGTGGCGAAGAAGTTAGAACAAGAGGTTTTTTCTCTTTTCGGGCGAACATATATTTCGTTTTGCACATAACTAGAATCTGGAACAATGGTAGAGACCTTTAAACATCACCATGATGTACGACGACATGGTGGACTATGAAGCGGAACCCGTTCAAGAATCGATCTTTCACACAGAGGAAGAGTTAAGGATGACGGGTGCTAACATCACCCTGCCTAAAACAATGATGACAGGTACGAAGATTGATGGTACACAGCCGTGGGAAATCGACTCTACGAAGAATGATGGAAAATCGGTAAAACATAAAACAAAAACCAGAAGCATGAAACCCAAAAATAATTCTCTAGAATTTGCAGTGGGAAAGGATATCCCGATAGCTGACATCCCAACTCACCTGAAACACGCGTTGGTAGGTAGGTTATGCGGAAAAATATCAGGGAATTCAGCTTTGAAATCGTGGATGGAGAAGAATTGGAACCCATTGTTGCGTTATAGCCCCCATTTTCATGTCCTTTCAAGAGGGTAGTTCTTATTTAAGTTGGCAAAAGAGGAAGACATCACCCTTCTATTAAGACAGAGTTGGAAATGGGGACCTTCAGGTTTGATTCTTAGAAAATGGCACATAGATTTTAATGCCAAGAAGGAGCCTCACAATGTCCAACAAGTATGTGCTATCTTCCCAGGTTTACCAATGGTCTTTTGGCAGCAGCATATCTTAGAAGCAATAGGGAACAAAATTGGAAAATTCATTAAGCTTGAAGATGACTGGCATAATAGGGTTGACAAAAGATGCGCACATATTTTAGTAGAATTGGCTGTAAGAGAAGGTTTGTTTGAAGAGATAATAATCAAAATGCATGGGAGCATTTGGATACAGAGAATTGACTACTGGAAGCTTCCATTCAGGTGCTTCAACTGTCCTCAGGTCGGTCACCTCCAAAAATCATGCCCGGTGATGGTAGGCAAACAATCCAATCCAATCCATAAGAAATTTTGGGTGAAAAAGAAGAAGTGGGTGGAGAAATTGGCTGCTACAAGAGACGAGCCAGAAACCACAGTCCATGAAAATGAAGATGGACCCCCAAACGCCAAGGTGGCAGACTCAATAACTGAATTGGTCGAAGAAGAGCAGCTCGTGCAACTATCAGAATCGGGCAACAAATAGAAAGGTGACGGAATGGAAGACCCCAGCGGGATGTCATCGAACCAAGGTAATAATATTCCCTCTATTCCCTTACCTGTTGATTCTCTGTCAAAAACTGTTATGGAAAAAAGTCCTAGGGTAATGCTTGAAAACGCACCAAACGTTATAACAAAAGAAGAGAAGTTACTATCTAAAACGAAACAAGCCAGCTTGGGAGAAAGCAAGGGCTTTGATTTGAGGCCAAGGAATAAACTAGAGGATAATATGCGCTCGATAGGTGAGTTAGCCCATGGTCACATACCTAAAAAAATAGTGGGGTGCAAATATTTTTTGAATAAAGCACAGTTACAAGCAGCTAGAGAGATTACGGAGGGAAACCAAGCCACTATAGGATGATCTCTTAGAGTGAAAAGGGCCCCTAACAGGGGTTCTTTATGCTTGTTTTGTACTACAATGTGAGGGGGATAGGAGGGGCCTCCAAATTAACAGCCCTCCGTACGATTTTACAACTAAAAAAACCTAAAATCGTAGCAATCCAGGAAACAATGATGGAAAGTGAGAGAGAAAAAGAGATAATGGGGGCCATTCTGAAGGATTGGCAGATGGAAACCATAGATGCAGAAGGTTACTCTAGAGGTCTCCTAACAGATTGGAGCCCAGAGATAACTTTTTATGCCAAATCTGAGTATAAGGATCCTCTTGGAACAGAGCTGGAAGACCCAGAAACTGGGATTCATTTTTTCTTCCTCAATATATATGACCCTTTTTATGATAGAAGGATTTATTTGGAAACCCTAACCAATGTTGGAGCTCTAGATCAGGAAAAATTGATAATGACAAGGGACCTCAATTTAACCCTAACTACAACAGAAGTTTGGGGACAAAATGCAAGGTCGGATGCGTTAGCCAACTTTTTCAGCTCTTTATTTGAACAAAATAAGCTTATAGACCTTCAACCGATTCGATTGGAACATACTTGGAAGAATAACATAAGTGGAGATCAGGAAATCTCAAAGAGATTGGACAGATTCTTGATCTCAGAAGAACTATGCCAAGATCATTTGGTGTTGAAAACTGCAGTGGAAACAAAAGGCTTATTTGATCATAGGCCTATTAAAATTTCCATCACTATTCCTGAGGAGAAACCACCAACCCCATTCAAGTTCAACCCCGTATGGCTAGAGAATGAATATTATAGGGAGATGGTTAAGAGAAACTGGAAACTACTGGAGGTTCCATCCTGAGACAGTTGCATGTATCAAATGATGGGTAATCTATCAACCATCAAGAAACTCTCGAAGGAGTGGGGGAAGAAATACATAGAGTCACAACAAATTGAGCTCAAAGATCCAAAGCAGAAAATTTAAAATCTGTACAACTCCAACAAAACATGGATTTTCTCTATAGAAGAGCTTGAATTCTTAAAATTGAGGAACAAAAGAGGAGTCGAATACTAGTAGATGAAGAGAAACTGTGCAAACTAAAGAGCAGAGCACTTTGGTTAGAGGATGGGGACAAGAATACAAAATTTTTCCATAGGCATGCCTCTCGCAGAAAAAATATTAACACCATAATAGAAATCAAGGATGAAGAAGGTGGAAGAACACAAACCTTCAAAGACAAGGAAAAATCAGCAAAAAGGCATTTCCAGAGAAGATTCACAGCTCCTCCAGGGTGTCCCATTTAGGAAATATTAGAAGTACTCAATATTTTCCCTAGATTAATTTCATAGGAGATGAAACACGATCTAATGGAAGAAGTGTCTGAAGAAGAGCTTAGAAAAGTATTGCACTCGTTCCAGAAAGGAAAATTCCCTGGCCCTAATGGGTTCACCCTGGATTTTTTTATTGGTTTTTATGAGCTGCTCAAGAATGATATCCTGAAGGTGGTAAGAGAGTCTCAAAGGACTGGGAATGTTTTAGTGGAAATGAATGACACATTCATCACTCTCATACCCAAAAAATAGAAAAGGGGAAACCTTTGAGGATTTCAAACCAATCTCATGTTGCAACATGATTTACAAAGTCATAGCAAAAACAATAGCACAGAGACTGAAACCTATCCTGAGTCAGTTCCTAACAGAAGAACAATTTGATTTTTTATTCAATAGGAAAATCCATGATGCAGTATCCTTATCCCAGGAGGCTATGCACTCCATCAAAAAAGAAAAGCAATCAACTTTTGCATTAAAGGTAGACCTATCCAAAGCCTATGATAGAGTTAGGTGGACCTTCTTGCAGCTACTTTTAATGAAGATAGGTATGCCAGTAGAGATGGTGGAATGGATTATGGGGTGCATCAAGTCAACCTCTTTTGCGGTCCTGATCAATGGTTCCCCTTCCAATTTCTTTTGTCCAACAAGAGGAATAAGGCAAGGTTGTCCTCTTTCTCCCTTTCTCTATTTATTAGTAGAAGAAGATATAAGTAGATCCATTCACAATGCAAGGGAAGAAAGGATGATAAAGGGAGCAAGAATTTCAAATCAGATTGAACTTACTCATGTTCTGTTTGTAGATGATGTGTTAATGTTTGGAGAAGGAACCTTGGGCAATATGGAAAATCTGGTTAGAGTTCTTGATGATTATCAGAGCGCAACAGGGATGGAAATCAATTTGGAGAAGTAGAAGCTATCATACAACAATGTTCAAGAGGATATCCTAGCTCAAGCCAAGGAGATAATCCTAGTCTCAACAACTCCTCTACCAGAAAACTTCAAATAACTAGGGTTTCAATTGAAACCAAATGCATATTCATGTAAGGATTGGGCATGGATGTATAAAAAAACTGACAACAGGGTTTCCATGTGGACCAATAGATTTCTTTCAAGAGGAGGGCGTTTGATACTGTTGGAAGCAGTATTGCAGAGCATCCCTGTCTATTGGGCCTCAATTTCTTACATACCAAAAGGAATATTGTCGAGAATAAGGAAAAAATGTCTTTCCTTCTTATGGACTACAAGAAAGATAGTAGAGGGTATCCCATTAGTGAAATGAACCACCATATTTCTCCCCAAGTGCAAAGGAGGCTAGGGGATAAAAAACCCTAAGATATTTAGCAAAGATCTAGCTACCAAATCTTCATGGCACATGATTGAGAATCCTTAGTCCTTGTGGGGAAGAACAATGAGACTTAAATACCACCCTTATTCATCAATTGAGGAATGGTTCAGACAACCGGTCAAAACACATAAAGGAAGATCTGTATGTTATAAATCTTTTGCATTGGCATTTCCCTTAATAGGGAATTGGGTAGCATGGAAAATTGGAAATGGGAGGAGCATCCATATTATACGAGATTCGTGGGTAGGTTCAGGTGAGAAATTCAAACTAACATATCACTTGATCACACAGTTAGTAGACATAGGAGTTAGAATGTTAGCAGATGAAAGCTTTCAGATAGAGGATCACAGAGGAATAGTCTGGAAAACAACGCAAGAGTTGGAGCTAGAGGAGAATGAAGAAACATAATCAAGTAGATATATAAACCAAATTGGAAACAACTTCAATGTTTTAATAGAGGAAATGGATAAATCAATATGGACATGGAACATAAAGGATGGAAAATTCTCATCTAAGATGGGATACGAAGTAGCAGTTCAACTGGAGAATCAACAAACAGACTGTTGGTGGTGGTCTCGAATATGGAAACTACAGGATCCCCTTAAATCCATTTTAACATTATGGTTGGCTATGAATAATTTTTTTTTTAATGTGGGAAGCACTGCTCAAACATGGCTTCATTGGGCCTGGAATCTGCCTTTTATGCAGAGTTGAAGGAGAAACGTGCTCACAACTTTTTTTTGATTGCACATATGCATGAACAGTATGGAAACAAGTTAGCCACAAGCTAGATCCTTCTTCTAATTCAGATGAGGACGAGTCTCTTGAGAACAGATTAAAGTGTTGGTGAGGAAATGAAAGGGTACATACCCATGAAGCTCTACCAGCTCTTTTTGTTTTCACTATATGGGAAACAAGAAACAAAGCTGTCTTCAAAAACACTTGGACACCATCAGAAATAACGATCAATATGTTATTGCAGAAATTGAATGAACATCAAGCTGTGCCCAACCCAAAACCAACAAGAAATATTAAATCCTCGGAAATAGATAAAAACAAACCTTGGGGTTTCTTTGATGGAGCCAGTCAAGGGGAATCACCATTGGGAGGAGCTGGCGACATCTTATACCTCAATGAGGACACAAGATTCGAGATAAAATTTAGCTCTTGACCAAAAAGACACATAGTCAACAATGGTTGACCAAAATCAACCAAATAATTATGATGCAACCATAGCCAACCATAATGAACTAAATAATGTTATGAAAACCATGATGCTCTTAAGTCAACTATGATTAAAGAATGGTCAACCATGGTTAAATATAGTCAAAATTAGCTTAATGTAAACAATGACTAAATAATGGTCAACCATGGTTCAAATTTAACCTTGGTTTAAAGTCATCTATAGAAGAAGTCAAGCATTGTAATCCAAAGTCAAGCTATTTAAACCATAGTCAACCATGAGATGTAGTAAACCAAGGTTAAACATAGTTAACCGCAATTAACAAAAGTTAACCACGATGAAACCGTAGTCAACCAAAGTCGAACATGATGAAACTATAGTCCACCATGGTTAACTGAAGTTAATCATAGTCAATCATGATGCACTCAAGTCAACCATTCCATTGATTAAGCATGATGCACTAAATTCAACCATTCCCATAATCAAGCATATGCACTAAAGTCAACACTTCCCAAACAATAGTCAACCATGGTTTAATATAGTTAAACATAGTTTAAAGTTAAGCATGCATAAATAGTGGATAACCATGGTTTAAAGCCAACCATAGTCTACCATGATTAACCATATTTAACCATGCTATCCTAAAGTCAACCATGTCAAAACATTGGTCAACCATGGTTTAATATGGTTAAACTTAGTCAATCATAATTATACCCCCGTTATCGACCATGGTTAGCGATGTTCTAACCATGGTTAAACACCATAAATCATGGTTTAACAATTAATATGCATGGTTCTCCTGGTTATGTTAACCATGATCAATTATGATCTAATATCGTCTTCCTTAACTAACCAAACTTAACCATTGTTTAGTAAAGTTTATTGTGGTTAACCAACCTCAGCTATAGTCAACCATGGTTAACCAAAGTTAACCATGGTCAACGATGAGATTTCATCAACCATGCTTAAAAATAGTTAACCTTGGTTAACCAAAGCCAACCATAGTTAACCATGATGCATTAAAGTCAACCATGGTGCAGTAAAGTCAACCATGCCTAAGAAATGGTAAACTATGGTTTAATATAGTTAAAATTAGTTTAAAGTCAATCATGCCTAAACAATGGTTATTTATGGTGTTAGCACTCATGCTAAAATTTTTGAATATGCGATAAATGGTGGGCAGGAAGGGGTTACAGTCAGAAATTTTCCAGACTTGACAACGTCGAGAGAGACCACCGTGGGACCATGAAGCATAGAGAAATAGAGGTTGAGGATTTCAGAACGGTGAAGACACACCGAATACTAGGCCACAAATTTGTGCAAAACCCTTGGCTCGCACCCCTTCCCAACGACCATGATCAGATTTAGACCAAATCCATGGCAAGCGTACACCATCAAGATGGGAGATGCGGGGAACACGGAATTGCGTCGAGAGCTCGACCTCCAGGAGGGCCCACCCATGTCAAACGGCCAAGATCCCCCTAGCATACAGATCAAAGACACAGAACCTTCATGCTACCCTAACTTGCACAATGGATAAGGCAGGAGAGGTTCACGAAATGAAGGAAGACCTTGCACAGTTGGATGGTGATGATCAGATAAGATTCTAATCAACAACCTGGATTGAAGTCGCATCGAGAAGATGCGCGATGGATAATGGAAGGAGGCAACACGAAAACCTGTAGGGCCCTTCACCTCCAATGATGGAGATCCAGTGAGTTGATTAACCAACCGCCTTGATTCATGTTGCGTTAGAAACATGGGTGGAGGTTAATCATCGGACAGATCGCGAAGTAAGGGTGGTGGGAAACTCAGCATAGAGGGAAGGAAGTCATCGATGACGTAAACAATATCCTGGGCCTACAAGATCACTTTTTCAACATGCGTAAGGAGGACGGGCACCCAAGTGATTAGTTGATAGAGGACGCAAGTGACCGTGCATGCGATATTTCTAGGAGGCAAGGCACTGAAATCTAGGCCGTCCGATGGTTCAACAAAGCAACGAACGTCAAATCCACCCTCGATGAGATCTTCTCAATACGGGTGCGATCAAGGATGAAGGTCACATATGCAAACAAGAGCATTGGATTGAGACAAAGGGGGTTGTGCAGCTAGTGCTTCCATGAAGAAACTCAAGTGAAGGCCCACATGATCATTCATGTGTCATCATATCACTCAACGATGACGCATGAGAGAGGATACCATAACTTCACCAAGATCCTCAATCGACTTGTTATAACGCCACTTTAGGCTCTCTAATAAGTATGATAGTCTGCTTTCCTAAAGAAAGTGAAGCCCGAGGACCTTGCTACTAGGCTTACAATGATCGTCTCACTTGAGGTGCATGTGATATGTTGCATCGCAGTAGTCCCAACCATTGGGTTAGATATGTTCATTCCATTAGAAGGGTTTCTCAGCACCAGTGAGGTCAATGGAGGGATGTTCATCACATTAGAATGACCTCCTGAGGCTGGTAAGGATAATGTCGTCGTAATGAAACACAATATTCCCGCAGCTGCAACACCTGGGGTCTCCTATCAAATGGGTATCCCGCCAAAGCCTCCAGAAGAGTGCTTGGACACCACCGTTGTGGTATATAGTATCCATTGCTACGCAGGGGTGATCTGAATAGATGCTTGTACCAGGGAAGAAAGAAAATGAGATTTTTGTCATCACCTTTGTACGTTCATAATGGAAACTATGTTGAAGGTGATGAAGAATCCAAAAGCGCATCGCGTAGGCACGCCATAAGAGAAGAATCTCACCCTGGTGACTGAGCAGTGCAGGAGACCGGAGGCCTACAGGAGCGGCCACCGTGTCAAGGAGTCAGCACTATGGATGACAAGGTGGTCGCCTTGAGGTCCACAAACCTAGAAATATACATATGGCATTTAGAAGTTGCTGGATAGAAGGTCCAACCCAGAAGAAGTATAAATGCTCTGGACCAATGGCGAGCACAAGCAGAACATGTTTCTGGAGTGTGGAAGAACATAGAGGAGCAAAAGCAGAGAGGGATCATCGGGTAACCACAAGCCTGTACGAAAAAAGGAGCAACAATGGCATAGAGCTCTCAGTGTCGAGGTGTCATGCTTAAACAAGTAATACTGCCTCCAAAATGACATCGCATCATCCTGATCTAGCACGTAGAATATACCACGTACATCCCATTTTGGAAATAGATGGCAGAGACGTCTTCCACCTAATTTCGTTTGTTAGGAATTCTGACATGAATATTCGGGGTTAATCCCACATTTTGTAACCATTTGATACCTTGTTTTGGGACATATCTCAGGGGTAATTCACATTATAAGTAGGACCTGCTCAGAGGAGGATAAAGGTTGGACTAATTCTCATTTTTGATGCCTGAGCATCGGTTTTGTAACTCTGAAAAGATTTTTGGTTTGGATAATGAGAAGCAGTTTTTTGTGTTTTGAGATTCATCATGGTGTTATGCACTCAGGTTTGTTTTTTCGTTTATTTCATTCCATTTTGTATTTCCTGCTAATGCATTTCAAGTTAAGTGTAAAGAATTCATTCTCTGTTAAGCTTTCTTTGCATTCGTTTGTGTTATGGTGTGTGTTCTGGAATTCATCTCCTATGCTCCATTGTATGCACTAGCCTTCATTGTTCTTCTGCTAAAGGCTTTGCAAGGGATTCATGCATCGATAGGTGCCCCTTGCCGTGCTAGGATTTCCTCTCTTCCTCCTACCACCGCTTAAATATATTTGATTGTATGCGATGCTTACTTTGCCTCAAAACACTATGTGAAAGCCTCACTCATTTTCACTGTAATAACCTTGAATGTTTCAGACTGTGACTCCATTGCCTAATGGTTTTGATCTTGTTTGTCTATTCAACCCATTTTATTTTGTAACTATCTTGTTACTAGAAAAAATCTAGTCTTCTGCGTGCTCGTTAATGTTAAAAACCGAGAGATCCTTCTCTCCCTGTCCATATACCTCATACCAAATTCCTTCATCCGAGCCCCATGAGGCTCATAATGCCCCTACCAATTCTGTGAAATTTCCTGAACCCTCAGATAGGGACCTCCAACCCTCATCATATTTATAATTCCCTCTACCCTCCTCCAAATGGACCCCCTCATGTTCCCTAGTCAAAGGACCACTCGCTGTTGAGACATTGCCCCCCCTCCATTCAAAATCTGCAGAGCCTCCATCATTCAAAGCTTTATCCCCTCTTGAAATATTTTCCACAACCCTAGCTAGGGGAAAATGATTTGCCCCTATACTCCTCCCTGCAATCCTTCATGACCTTCCCCAGGGGTACCCCTAAAGACTCAAGCAGTTTTCTGGTGAGAAAGGATATTTGGCTGAGGAGCATTTGGGATGGTTTGAAGACTGGACCGACCTGGAAGAAGTGAACCATGAAGATATTAAGGTTAGACTGTTTTACCAAAGCCTTGCTGGAGAGGGAAGGAGATGGTTCACCAGCCTTCCAGGTGGCTCCATCTTGGGTTACCAATATTTGGAGGACGCATTCAAAGAAAGGTGGGAAAAAAAGAAAGGCCCTAGGAGATGCCTGTCTCAATTCTATTCCATCAGAAGGGAAGAGAGTGAATCTATCCCATAGTTCTTTGACATATTTATGAAATTCTATAATGCTATCCCTTCTGAGTTTAAACCTCCTCCTGGTTTGACCCAACTTCAGTATGCTGAAGCCTTTGATAGAAAATTCACCTTGTAGCTTAGTGAAAGAAGGTCAATCTCTCTGGAAGACAAGCTAAAAGACACCATAGAGGTGGAGATGAACCTATATGATGCTAGGGACAAGGTGAGGGAGGAAGGAGACAGAGGACGGAACGAAGATTTCATCCATCTTTTTCCCTCCTAAGTGTCGGAGACCAGAGTGAATGAGAGGATGGATGCCATAGAAATATGGATGGAGGGGTTCATGATAAACCACAACCCCTGCCCCGCA
Source organism: Pseudotsuga menziesii (assembly GCA_001517045.1). Taxonomy (NCBI): domain Eukaryota; kingdom Viridiplantae; phylum Streptophyta; class Pinopsida; order Pinales; family Pinaceae; genus Pseudotsuga; species Pseudotsuga menziesii. Next base: position 422,571 of record LPNX010211848.1, on the reverse strand, counting down.
AGTGACCAAGAATTCAGAGGAGCCCTATGTGTGGAGAAATATCAAGCTATCCTTGGAGACCCACAAGAACACACAGAGATTTCTCTGCTAAGGTAAGAATAAGAGGACGAACAACTGAATTCTCCTGCACCTCCCGGTCCTGTTTTTCATGAAGAATACCATTAGTAGGAAGAAGGTAAATTCTTTGCCTTATGCTTCGCCTCATTCGATTTTATTAAACATAGATTAAAGCTCTCTAACCAGGAACAAAAAATGGAGGTTAAGAATGAGGTCATGGAACTATTTAGGGTGGTTGATGGGGGAAGTGAACCAACAAAATCTGTTGTGCATCCCAGCTTGTCTTATTATGAGCACACAGATCAGCAGCATGGGCCCATGCAGGTTGAGTGTCATAATTTGTTCGATGAAGAAAGCAACCCTCCTATTGTAAGCCCGATTTATAGGGGGTTTAGGAAATTTTCCAGGCCTCCACTGTACGATGAATATGAGGATAGCTGCTTAGATGATGAGGGTCCCAAGTGGAATAGTTCTTCCTTCTTTTCCAATACATAATACGTAGGTCAAGAAGAGCACTGTGCATGGGATTCCATTGAAGAAATTCCCCGTGAAATGTACAGGGAAGTAATAGGTGTGGTTTTTGGTTTTTCGGATGAGGCAGCTAAGGCCTCAAACACTGATGGTCATGGGTTCCTCTTGCACAAGTATTTCAAAGAACAATTGGGTAGTGTGAAGGGGAAGGTGCCTTTGGAGTTGGAATCATGGAGCCAGCCAAAGTCGGGGGTGGGTCAGGACAGTCGTGTATTTTACGATCCAGTGGCTGAGTACGTGGAGCAGCTTGGTCATGACAAGGGTATAGCAGAATTTACGAAGGGCTACCAGGACCCAATGGCCACACCTATGGAGAAGTTGTACAGGGGAAATGATAGGACAATCATGCACACTAAGAACTAGAGATCCAAGAATAACCTTCGATCATTTCGCTTCACATTATTTCCCCCGATCAAGCATGAAAGAGGATCTTGCAAGCGCAATCACCTTCTTGATTGGCTTCACTGGAAGTCAGAGGTCACTTGAATGGGAAGTAATGCTCATATAAATTAGGGTTGGTAGGACCAAATAAGCTCGGCATAGCGAGCATTTTATTTCCGCAATTTTTTTTGTATTTTGTTTTCAGAGCATGCTGGTAAGTTTTACAGGAGATAATCGGAAGCCGGCCTGATGGATCAGGCTCATGGTCTACGCAGCTTCTTTCCTACCTCATAGGGAGGATAGCATCCCCGAGTTGGAGCCACTGTTAGCACTCATGCTAAATTTTTTTAATCTCCGATAAATGGCGGGCAGGAAGGGGTTCCAGTCATAAATTTTTTAGACTTGACAATGTTGAGAGAGACCACCACTGGAACATGCAACATAGAGCAGCAGAGGTTGAGGATTTTTCAATGGTGAAGACACACCGAATACTAGGCCATAAATTTTTGTGAAACCCTTATTTCCCACCCGTTCCCAATGTCCATAATCGGATGCCAACCAAATCCATAGAAAGCGTAAACCATCAAGATGGGAGATGCAGGGAACACAGAGTTGCATCGAGAGCTCAACCTCCCAGAGGACCCACCCAAATAAAATGGCCAAGATCCCCCTAGCAGACCGATCAAAGACACAGAACCTTTGGACTACCTAACTTGCACAATGGATAAGGCAGGAGAGGTTCACGAAATGGAGGAAGACCCTGCACAGTTGGACAGTGACGATCATATGAGATTCTGATCGATGACTTGGATTGAAGTCCCATTGAGAAGACGCGCGACGGATAATTGAAGGAGGCAATGCGAAACTGCGTAGGGCCCTTCACCTCCAATAGCGTAGATCCAACGAGTTGATTAACCAATGGCCTCGATTCGCGTCACGTTAGAAACATGCATGGAGGATAATCATAGGACATATCACGAAGTAAGGGTGGTGGGCCACTCAGCCTGGAGGGAAGGAAGGTATCGACGATGTCAACGATATCCTGGGACAACAAGATCAGTTGTCCGAAACGCTTAAGGAGGATGGGCGCCCAAGTGATTAGATGACAGAGGATGTGAGCGAGCGTGCATGCCATATTTCTCGGAGGAAAGGCACTAAAATCCAGGCTATCTGATGGGTCAACAAAGCAACAAATGTCAAATCCATCCCCGATGAGATCTTCTCAATACGAGTGTGATCAAGGCTGAAGGTCACTTATGCAAACAAGAGCACTAGATTGAGACAAAGGGGGCTGCGTGGCTAGTGCTTCCACGAAGAAAATCGAGCGAAGGCCCATGTGATCATTCGTGTGTCATCATATCACTCGACGATGATGCGTGAGAGAGGCTAACGAAACTTTACCAAGCTCCTCCACCGGCTCGTTATGACGCCATTTTAGGCTCCCTAACAAGGATGACAGTCTGCTTTCCTAAAGAAAGTGAAGCCCGAGGACCTTGCTACTAGGATTACAATGATCGAACTGCTTGAGGTGCATGTGATACACTGCGTCGTAGTAGTCCCAACCATCGAGGTAGAGATGTTCATTCCATTAGAAGGGTTTATCGGCACCAGTGAGGTTGATGGAGGGATGTTCATCACATTAGAATGACCTCATGAGGCTAGAAAGGATAATGTCATCCTAATGAAACATAATATTCCTGCAGCTACAACACTTGGGGTCTCTGATCAAATGGGTATCCCACCAAAGCCTCCTGACAGGTCGTTGGACACCACTGTCATGGTATATAGTATCCATTTCTATGCAGGGGAAGTCTGAACGGATGCTCGTACCAGAGAAGAAAGAAAAGGAGAGTTTTGTCATCACCCTCGTACATTCATAATTCCAACTGCGTCGAAGGTGATGATGAATACAAAAGCGCATTGTGCAGGTGCACCATAAGAGAAGAATCTCACCCTGGTGACTGAGCAGTGCAGGTGACTGAAGGCCTACAAGAGCGGGCAATGTGTCAAGGAGTCAGCACTATGGATGACAAGGCAGTCGCCTCGAGGTCCACAAACCTAGCAATATACATAGGGCATTTAGAAACTGCCAAACAAAAGGTCCAACCCGAAAGAAGTATAGACGCTCTGAACCAATGGCGAGCACAAGCATAGCATGTTTCTATAACGTGGAAGAACATAGAGGAGCAAAAGTAGAGAGGGATCATCGAGTCAACACAAGCCTGTAGGACAGAAGGCACGACAATGGCATAGATCTCTCAGTGCTGAGGTGTCACGCTCAAACAAGTAAGCCTGCCTCCAAAACACCATCGCATCATCCTGATCCAGTGCACAGAATATACCATGTACATCCCATTTTGGAAATAGTCGATGGATACGTCTTCCACCTAATGTCATTTGTTAGGAATTTTGACGTGAATAGTTTGGGTTAATCCCGCATTTTGTAACCATTTGATACCCTATTTTGAGACATCTCTCAGGGGTAATTCACATTATAAATAGGACCTCCTTAGAGGAGGATAGAGATTGGACTAGTTCTTATTTTTGAGGCCCGAACACTGGTTTTGTAACTTTGAAAAGTTTTTTGGTTTGGATAATGAGAAGCATTTTTCTGCGTTTTGAGATTCATCATGGTTTTATGCATTCAGTCCATTTTCCCGTTTATTTCATTCCATTTTGTATTTCCTAGTAATGCATTTCAAGTTAAGTGTAAATAATTCATTCTCTGTTAAGCGCTCTTTGCACTGCGCTCTTTGCATTCGTTTATTTGTTATGGTGTGTGTTCTAGAATTCATCTCCTATGATCCATTGTATGCACCTGCCTTCATTGTTCTTATGCTAAAGGCATTGTAAGGGATTCATCCATCGATAGGTGCCCCTTGCCGTGTTGGGATTTCCTCTCTTCCTCGTACCACCGCTTAAAGATATTTGACTGTATGCGATGCTTACTTTTCCTCAAAACACTATGTGGAAGCCTCACTCATTTTTGCTGTAATAACCTTGAATGTTTCAGACTATGACTCCATCACCCAATGGTTTTGATCTTATTTGTATGTTCAACCCATTTTATTTTGTAACTGTCCTGTTACTAGTAGAAATTTAGTCTTCTACGTGCTCGTTAATGTTAAATGTACATGTGAAAGGTTATCGTGATAAGAGAGAGCCCCATGTGATTTCCTTGGCTAGAAGGCAGTCTAAAGGTTGGTTGAAATGGTTACCCCTGTGACTTCCTACAACAACCATAGGAAAATTACTGGGTGCTAACATATGGTTTAAGGTCAATATTTGTTTAATTTTAACCATGTAATAAAGCCAACAATTGTTTAAAAGTCAACCATGCCCAATCAATGGACAGCCATAATTTAACCATGGTTAACTAAAATCGACCATGGTTAACTAATATTAACATAGTCAACCATGGTTAACCAAAGTCAAACAAAGTCAGTGATGATGTGATCAACTGTGGTTACACATAGTCAACCATGGGTAATTAAAGTCAATCATAGTCAATCATGATGCAAATATAATCAACCACAGTAAACCATGGTTAATCAAAGTTTACCGTAGTTAACCACGATGTAGTAAATTGAACCATGCCCAAACAGTGGTCATCCATGGTTTAATATGGTCAAACTTTGTCAAACATCATTTGACACCCTTCAGTGGCCATTGTCAATAATGGTCTAACCATAGTCAACCATTGTATACCATGGTCTAATAACGGTTGGCCATGGATATCCTAGTTATGTCAACTATGGTAAACAATGGTCTAACATGGTCTTTCATAACTAACAAAAGTCAACCATTGTCAACTAAATTCAACCTTGTAAAATAAACATTAACCATAATTAGCCGTATTTAACCAAAGTCAACCATGGTCAACGATGAGAATGTCATCAAGCATGGTTGGACAAAGTCAACCAAGACAACCATGATGAACTACAGTCAACCATGCCTAAACACTGGTCAATCATAGTTTACTATAGTATAAGTTTGTTTAAACTCAACAATGCCTTAACAATATTCAACCATGGTTCAAAGTCAACCTTGGTTTAAAGTCAACTTCAGATTAATTTCAACCATTCCCAAACAATGTTCAACCGTATTCTAACAATGGGTAACCAAAGTCAAGCATGGGAATCCAAAGTTAAGCATAGTTATCCAAAGTCAACCTGGATTAACCTAAGTCAACCATGGTTAACCAAAGTCAACCATAGCTAACTATGAGTTGTGGTCAACCATGGTAAAACATAGTCAACCACGGTTAACTAAAGTCAATCATAGTCAATCATGATGCATCCAAAGTCAAGCATGAGCAACCATAGTCAAGCATGGATAACTAAAGTCAAGCATAGTCAAGCATGAGCAACCATAGTCAAGCATGGATAACTAAAGTCAAGCATAGTCAAGCATAATGCACTAAAGTCAACCATTCCCATAGTCAAGCATGAATCACTAAATTCAACCATGATTTTCCAAAGCCTTGCATGATGTACTAAAGTCAACCGTAGTCAACTATGTTCAAACTTGGATCAACGATACTAAAAAACGTTTAGCCACGGTCAAACATGGTTAACGATGATTGACCATGTTTGACCTTCACTAAATGAACTCTACCTTTTAAGAAACCATCCTTCTTAAAACATATCTACCCATAGTCAAACATTCTTAATCATAACATAACACTGTAACTAAATTTAAATAAACTTATTTAAAAGTGTTTAATATAAGCCACACTTTGTATGTTGTATATTTTTTCAATGTCAAATTGTATATTTTATATACAATTTTATACTTTTAAAGGATTTATATATTCATATTGTATAATTTAAATAAAGAATTATAATATTTGGAACAAGGAATTGTTCAAAACACATTTAGTTTTCGCTAAGTTACAATGTCATAGTAATTATCTTGAAATAAGCATTTAAAATTTGAATATATATGAGATACAACCATTTTTATTGTTGCATGGTGACATAAAAAATATAACCCTCTATATGTCACATATGTCGTAAACATTTTCGTTGTAACATTTACCTCTATTAAAAATTCCTTGAAAATCTTGGTTTTTATATTAATATTAAAATTCGACTAATTACAATCATTATAATCAAAATTCTACTATTGATAACCAATATCAACTATAGTAAACCTTTAAGGAGTTCACCACATTTAAAAATATTATTAAGCACACCACACCAAAGTTTCATATATGATCAACCATGCCTCATCTAAGTTAAATATATAATGAAACATCCCACACAAAAGTCATTCAAAGTTATCTAATGCCACCGAATTTTCTAGAACCAAAGTCAACCTAACTTTTCCAAATTCACCAAATTCACCAAATTCACCAAATTCACCAAATTCACCAAATTCAACAAAATAAAACAATAGTTAATTAGCACGCCGACCATTAACTACCGCAACCACATTTTTAAAAGTGGTTGATATACACTGATCAATGCCATTACATTTAAAAATGGGTGGAAAATGATGTCGATCGATGTATATCAACCAATTTTAAAAATGTGGTTGTGCTAGTATTTATAAAATTTCCCACCACATAAAGATTGTTTGTCCTCAAGCAATGTCTATTAGATAATTTAGACCTTTAATTTACTCATGTCTTTATTTATTTTACTCTTAAACCCCCATTTTTTTTTCTTCCGTTTAATACACTTGAAGTGAACTACCCTTATGAGGGATTTCCCTCTTGATTTCACGACAATGTATCACCATCAGAGAGTTCTTGGAGCTGTTAAAACCTATAGCATAAGTGAGTTAAGTTAAAATGAGCTCATGCTCATTATTTTCAACACTATAATATTCGTTTTCCCCTTTTGCATCTTCTTCATTTTCATTCAACGCCTGCCCCTCCTCTTTCAGAGTAACACTCTCTTTCTTCCGCTTGCGATGAAAACCTTCATTTGATATATTTATAACATTCATAATGTTGTCCGTCTTAGTGGTCTCTTCAGACTTGTAATTGACATAACCCTCCAATTTTTTGATTGATTGATTCTCGATACCTCTGTTGTCTTGGAAAACATTCTTATAACTCTTGTGCATTAATAAGGATGAAGAATAACCCTTCTCTTCAACCCTAGAATTGCTTGATGAGGAATCACTAGATTTTTTGATACAGATATTGTGGGCTTAATGAATGCCCATTTCCTTTACTTTTCCAATAGTTTTGAATGTCGACTCGCTGACACAAGACACACACTCTTTTATGTGGGAGATAAAATATTCATCTTTATTTGCACACAACCTCTCATTAGAATGATCGATATCTTCATTATATCTCATGTTCAAATATCTGTGATTGTTATTAATACAAACTATGGACTTGTCTTCCTCTTCATCCTTAGGGAATGGTTTGTGGGTTATTTCTTCAGTTTGAATAGGATCAAGATTTGCTATTTTTGATATCATGTTATCTTCATTCATTAAAGAATCATCAGAAGAATTAAATGAGTTAGATGAATAAAATTCATTGTTATGCTTGCTAGGAACTTCTGAAGTTTCATATTTAATATTGATGGATTTATTATGAGCATAGTCATATTCATACTTAAGATATGAATAAAGTTGAAGGCGTACTAAGGAAGGATTGACCTCTTTTCCTTTATGTCGATCTTCTTCTTTTTGGTCTAAATGATAAAATGGGTTCACCAGTTTCCCTTTCTCTTCTTCTGCAGGAAAATATTGATTCTCTGCATCCTCAGCGTCAATTTCCTCATTTTTTAGTTCTTTGAAGTTCTTCAAAAGGTTATCTTCCTCATCACACACATCTGTACTTTCGTTGGCGAGGGATTCCATTCCATCTTCTAATTGTATCGCACGTGGCTCATCACCACCTTCTCATAGTTAAGTTCTTCCCAGGAGATGTTTATAGAATTTGAATTAGAGTTTAGGTCTTCATTTGCTAAGGATGGATCCCATATATTATTTATATATTTTCTTAGATCATATTTTATCTCTCGAAGAACAGATAGTTCCTCTTTGTACCAATTGTCCATACTGAGTGTTCGATTTGATTCCAACCTTAAGAAGAAGTCCTGTTATACTTTAAATTGACAATAAATATGTTAAGAATAAATATTGTTCTGATTTAAAATTACAATACACACACACACACACATAGATATATGTATATATACAACACATAGAGACATACATACATACATACATACANACACACACACACACACACACACACACACACACACACAATAGATAAGATGGCGTTTACAATACGATTTGAGACATTAAATAGTCCCTTTAATGTGTTTACATCGAAGAGATTCATCTTTTGGCTCTTTCATTTAATTGCTAACTAATTATTATAATATTATTTTTATTTTTATTTTTTTATTAAACTAAATTTTTTATTTATATTTATGTATTTATATTATAATAACGATTGTGTACATCATAGATGTCCAATAATGACTCAAATATGGAATGTAAGAATGGTACAACCATGGCTTATCTAAATAACTGAGTCTAGAAACAATGGCATGCATCATTAAAGCATGATCACAAGAATTGATGCTTTGCTGGAAAAAGAGGGTCCAACAATTGCACGGGCTCAAACAACTAAGGGTTAGAATCTCGGAGGTACAATGCACTACATCTGGAAATGGATGCACTAGGAAGCATGAAGTGATTCCAAACCCTATATCCAACGTAGCTGGATATCCTAACAAACATAATGTTGAAGGCTTCCATAGGGAATCACCATTGTGCTAGAGTTAGAGGACATCCACAGTCTTTGACCAAATAATGAAAGGACAAATACCATGTACAAATATAAATGGTGCAATGATGTAGCTGATGTCAAACATGTGAGAAACAACCATGCTAAGAGGCACTAAGGACTCCCCTCAAGTGGTCTGTAGGAACTCATCAATGGTGGCAATGAGGACAAGGTACAGGGACCTATGGGTCTATCCTATGGAATAGATGTGTTGGTGTCGACAGAGGGATACCTGCAACTACCAAGGAAATAATGGTTGCTTGATAGGATCACGAGGAACATAGCTATATAGTGAATGGAACATGACACTATACTGAGACATTGTAGGTGGATACAAGGGTGAATGAGCCACGAGACTCAGACTTTCTTTGTTTAGAGTATGATGGCAGGGATGACCTGACATCATATGAAATTGATCTCTTAGGAAGGGGATCATAGCTAGGGTGATTGAGGGGTACAATTGCACTAGGTATTACTGCAATTAGATGAAATTAGAGGGGAAAATACTAATCATGAGTAAAAAAGGGTTCTAAGGGTGACACATTGCAGAATAATCCAAACAAAGGTGATTGGGGATGTTGCTGCAATGAGGGACTATATATGATTTACATGGGTGATCATAAGCACTGTTTTTTCCTTCTTCATAGTTTAATGAGCTCAAAGAGGGAATAGAAGTGTGCTCAATGTGATATTGTCCCATGGATTTTTGTTAAGCTCAATATGGTCAATTCCTGTTGATGTTTTCATTTTTAGAGATTCTGAAACAAGAAGAAGACTCCATGATTGGTATTTTTCATAAAGTTAGTCTCTGAGGGCTGAAAAAAGCATAAAATCATATCGGGGATAACTCTTCTAGCTAAAAGGAACTAGAGTATTAATTTTTCGTAAGCAGTCCATCCAACCCAAAAAAGGGGTAAAATTGTACCATATAGACATTCCTTCACGTTCTTTTAACGATTCTGAAAGGAACAAGTTCACTCAACAATATTTTCATTATTTAAGGAGTCAGAGAAGAGCTTAATAGAAACTCCGTGCTAGGAGTTCGGAGGATATGACAATGAGTGAGAATATGAAAGAATGCATGAGGCTTCAAAGTTCATTTCTAGATGTCAAACTACAAGTACTCCCAATCCTAAGGGGATATCAATGACACGGGCTACATATACAAGGGGCACTAAAATGATCTTCCATGTAAAGGAAGGCTCTACTATTGAGCAAGGGAAGATGCAAAGGTGACAGGGCTGGACCTTTTACTCAGACAGGGGGGTCCTATAGGCATAGATGGTAAAATTGATCCATGCATCAACTATTTAGAGGGAAAGGATGTGCTATATTCTAGTTAGAGAATTATGTCTGTAGAGGCAAGTGTCACCAAAAATGAGGTGTGCCACCATAAACTGTATCTATACACAAAAGCATGGATACCTAAGCATAAATGTGCGTCTAGAATATAAATAAAACACACAAACCCAGATATGAGATGACTCACATGATGGTGCGTAAATTGAAGAAGGACCAAAAATGGTCCAATAGAAGTACAATTATAATCAGAAAAAGGTCTAAATAATCATGATTGATGCAGAAGACTGATTCTGACAATGCAAACAATGCAAAAAATAGATGTCATGTGACTCCAGGATGCTCGTGAGAAGGAAAATGTCCAGGATGCTCGCGAGAAGGAAAATATCCAAAATTCCCTACAAAATTGGGGGATCCCACATGACACATTTCGTTTTCAATGTTTGAGTATTGAGAGTGTATGGAGGGACTCGAGAAAGAACTGTTGATTTCTCTCAATTGCATCGATGATTTTGACTTTTGCAACTTCCAGGTAACTGCTCATGCAATTTCAAGTATTTTTTGTACATGTATTTGTGTGTTTTGAGCTTCTTTGGGACCTGTAAAACCCCATAATGGTTTTTGGGTCTGGTTTTTCCTTTCAAGGGGAAATAGGTGAATGGGTCGCTCTTATCGAAGAGACAAGAGTGACCTAGGTCACACCTGTCAGGAGGATAGCTGCGACCAAGGACCCTCCTATTATTAGAATAAGAGTGACTCGGGTCGCATAGTTTCTACCTACAGGAGAGATTGGGTCAATTGGTTTCCCCAAACATGAGCGACTTGAGGCCCAAGGGGCGGTTTTTTACTCAAGCATTGACCGAAGAAGTGTTAGACCTACAAGATGAAATAGGTGAAATGGAGAGAGAGGGATATAAGGGATATTCGTGAGAGGATCGAGGATGACGAGGCTGTGATGGAAATATTTATTTGACATGGTTTGCTGAAGTACATGATAACCCCATTGATGCATAACATGAAGCTTCTACTAAACAAGTTGGTGGAGTTTTGGGATTGGGATCCAATTAAATCCTTTGTGATATAGGGTGAGCGAGTATAGTTTACCCTAGAGGATGTGTACTTTATGATTGGACCCTCAATACTAGGAGTGATCAAGGACACACGACCGAGGTGAATGACAAATGTATCAATCTGGGATATGCTGGGGAGACACTGCATTGGGATAACTAGGGTACATGACTCATATATTTTGATATGCGACATAGAGAGCCTAGAGACCTGGACGATTGCTGCGACAAAGGTATGTGTGCTAGGATATAGTGGACCTCACAAGATCAGAGGTGGATAAATGATGCTCATGGAGAGGGTGCTAGTCGATACATAATTTGGCTAGGAATAGATGTACCTGAACACGGTTTGGTAATCACTAAACCAAGTGAGCTAGTTTGGGGGGATTTTTGTTTCCCATCATTCTTGTGATCATTTTTCTTTGAGTGAGTGTTGACTCCGTGATCACGTCTAGTAGTGCGTGATGGGGGGATATCAGATCCTAGTATGAGACAGTGGTGCAAGATGATGATACGGGAGGGAGAGGGCCTTGTGGGAAGGTTCTTCACTAGGTATATGTTTGTACGGTGGTGCCAATTACTAGTAGTTATTGAAGGATACCCATACACTAACATGGTATTTTAGGGAGACGTAGAGCTCCCTTGACCTCCTAGGTAGCCCTAGGGGCCTGACGGTACCTATTTTGTTGTGCTTTTTATGTATAGTCATGTTTTATACTACTAGAATATATGGTAGATAGAGTTTTGTACATGATGTTGGTACTGATGACTAGCCATGTGTGTGCAGACATTGGTCCATTTCCCCCAGTGGGGTATCAACGTCATAGAGGGAGAGTTGAGGGCATCAATCCCCCAATGTGTAGCCAACTATGGAATCAGAGTGCTGAGACGATTATGGAATCACTAGGACTCAGTATAGATTGGATAATGGATGGGGTGATAGATGAAAACTAGCAGTACCTAAACGATGATATAATCGTTGTAAGTAAAAATATACACACTAATAATTGGAAATTAAATTATCAATCGAGGAGTCATAGAATTAGAGGTGCAAGCAATGTATGTGCCTGATCTAGCCTAATTTAACTTGACCTAATGCCAAAAAATACACAAACAATCAAACTAGCCCAATCATCTTAGGAGGGAGCCCATCATAAGGTGACCATATCTACCGAGTTAGGTCATTAATTCCTTCGTTGGTGATTGGAACTACTAGAAATCAAATGCGAGAGCTTCGAAATTAAATTAAGTTAATAAAGAATATTTCCCTACTTACTTCAAAACGAGAGCAATTAAATCAGGGGTTGTGGGTGTGTGTGGAAAACCAAGAAATAATTTAAAATGCTCATTAATTAAACTAAAATATGTTCACACCAAACCATTCAACAATTGTAAATGAAAACCAAATCATCAATATAAATGTAAGTGCAAATAGCAAGTAAAAAAATGCACAAAAGGATATTTAAAATCTATCACTGTGATCCTTACAAAACATAAACCAATTACAGTATTGTGGGTTCCATCATCATTCCAAACCAACTAAAAAAGAAATATTACAATTTACCAAATCCAAGTATTTTTGTTTCTAATAAAAGTTGTTTTATATCCCAACAATGTAACAAACCTTAGATCGGATTACTATAACCTATATGTATTATGATTGATCCAATTAAAATCAAGGTCATTTAAATCTTTGCTTATTTCATTCATCATTATTATTGGTTGATTTAGATTGATTTGATTTGTGTAAGGTATGTTGATCATTACATAAGTCAATATAATTCATTCATAAAATATTCATGAACATCTAACCATCTGATCCTTAATATGTAAAACAATCACCATTCTTTTCATTCATCAATCCATCTATGCACTAATTCATTAATTGATCCTACAAGTAAATCTAAATCCAACTACTGTTTGAAAAATTCCTACTTTAAATCGTATCAAACCATAGTGAAATAATCTTCAATTACACTTAAAAAATGAAACCAATTATTCTTACAGAAACAAGTATCCTTATGAAGTGTCGATCATTAAAGGATGAAGGATATAAGAAATATAGAAAAGTTAAATTGGAACTCTAAGTTATGGTAATATTCTATGAATATAACGATCTCTTGCAAAAATATATCATTTTCACATTTCCTTGTAATTAAACAAGAATCCCCCTGTAGACCTAAGTTCAGTCATTGATTCAATAAATAATGAAAATCCAAAAAGGAAATGCAGTCGAAAATTGAGATCATATTGTATGTTTAACAATCATAAGTTGTGTAGTCATATAGTTCTTAGATTGTAGAACATACTAAGACCATACCTTAGAGAGTAGATAAAATAGAAGTATGATGATAATAGAATAAAGTAGAATATGATGATGAAAAAAACAAAGGTTGGCATTCTAGAAAGATGAGTTTCGGTGAAATAATTGTTTTATTTAAATCACCTAGCTTGTGAAATTTGCCATGCCAAATAGAGAATACAAGGATGTACAAGGTAAATTTATAGTTTTAGCTATTTATAGATCAGAAGATTATTGGATTCATGTAGCTATACCTGAGTTTTATATTAAAAATTACTTCTGGCATTTGGAAAATTGTTTTTGCAAATTACAGGCTCTTCCAACACTCTATCTGACACTTTGACTGAACAATGCAAAACAGTAAGCACACAATTTTTCAAAGTGTATCAACAAATGACGAGAAGCATTGCATTTCTCCTATTTCACATAGTAGCAGATGATAGTGCTACTGCAATTGAAGTATCTATGCTAGTTCCTTCAATATGTAATGTAACTGTGACGAAGAGGCTCAAACAAAGAGGGGCTATCTTCCATCGGAGTCCCAATATCTGTAGTGGAAAAAAAAATTCATGTATTTTCACAATAGAAAGCTGTTGAGCTGCAAACAATCTATTCCCTTTTGGAACCATCGAGCTGATCAACTTCTTTGAACCACTCTTCCTTTTATTGATTGTGAGTGTAGATCTAGAAATTTCAAATATGATGTAACATCAATCTTGCCATTTTCTACATACAAAAAAAATAACCATGAGATAACAAATAATATTTCCCGAAGGAATGACATGCAATTTTAATGACTCATGATATGACAGCTAGATATACTTATGAAATCAACAATTTCCAAATATTTCTACTCATGAAAGAATTGCAAATACTTCTATCATACATACGTCGAATATAGATAAATAACTTTTCTGCTTAGGGAACCTTTTTCTTTTAATCATAGGGGTTTTCTTCTTAAGTGAGGTAACAATTTCCTCAATCAATCCTATAGAAAACCAGTCAATCATTCCATATTCCAATATTTACAGATTTCAAGTGTATAGATAAATTTCACAAATTAGCCCAACAAACTGTCAAGAACATGGCCCCACCCGTAAGATTAAACACATTACATATAGTAAGAATTAGATAAGAGAGTCTTAAGATTTTATTAAATCTATTCTCTAGTGGCCATTTGATGGTGTTCATTTACCATAACTCAACCATATATACTTATTTCTAGCTAAAATCAGAAACAGTCCCATACATTGAGGCATAGAAAAATCGAACACTTTAAACAAATTGTCATCTTTAGGCAGATTCCCCTCTTTCGTCCAGATCTGTTTAGTACCCCGTCGGGTTTAACTAGTCATACCACAGGTCAGTATCCACTGCTAGTGAGTCTGTTCAATACCCCAGTGGGTCAACCTCTTACACCCATTTTGCATCAGAGACTCTGATCCCATGTTTCCACCCTTAAATTTTTTTGGCAAGATATATTGCCTATAATAGTTAGAGTGGATTGGGGAGCAACTCTGAAAACCTTGTTATGGGGCAGGCTGGTATATGGGTCGGAGGATAATTGATTTATTCAAAAAATTCTAAATCCAAATAAATACATATTTCCCAATGTAATGGATACTGCAAATGAGCTAACCAAATAAAAGACATAGATGGTTAAGCTTATTAATGTGTAGTGGATGGAGCCATACGATAATAACAACAAGGAATATCTAGTCCCTACCTATCCTTTTCTTTAAGAGTTATATTGATGTTTCCATGATTAACAGTTCAATATACTTTTGTGCTACTCATTTATAAAGATACTCTACTCACCCACTTAGAGATCTCAAATAGATTGTTTTAGTAGTCTCTAGGTCTGATGAGTTTCATATTACCCCATGGTATTTTATTTTATTTTATATGCTATGAGATGTTGTTACAATAAATTTTCTGAAATTCTACATTGGAAAGAAAGTATAAATTATATTTAAAGATATTAGTATTTTTTATTGAAAAAGAAAAAAAAATGAAGTTGCATCAATTTCTAAACTAAACATGCAACTTTTTATTTATATACATATTTTCCTATTCTATCTAAGAGGAAAGAAAACATTTATATTCAAGAATATGAACTTTTCCACTGTAACAAAGTGCAAATCAAGATGAAAAATATACCTTTATCCACATATGAAAAAGCTATTGTAGATATTACTTGGATATGGAAAATGAACCGACTTGCTTGTTTCTGCATCATAAGGTGTTGAAGGAAGGAATGATATTGTGGTTGGGTTACCTTTTGGAACCAATTTTCTATTTATTATTTATACTCACCTCCCTTCATCATGTTATGCATATTTTCGTCTCCTGGATTATTGATTTCTTTAATACATGTCGGATATGTTGTCAGGTATTTTGATAACTCTTCAATTTCATATTGCTATCCATCAGATGTAGTCCCCAAGTTGTCAATTTCCTCTGCAATTTGGAAAGGAATATATTTTTGTGGCTCTTGGGAATTTGGTTCGTTTTTTGTGTCAAGAGAGGTAGATAAGCTCTTAAC
The DNA here is from genome assembly GCA_001517045.1 of Pseudotsuga menziesii. Classification (NCBI taxonomy): domain Eukaryota; kingdom Viridiplantae; phylum Streptophyta; class Pinopsida; order Pinales; family Pinaceae; genus Pseudotsuga; species Pseudotsuga menziesii. The sequence goes on along the minus strand of LPNX010211848.1, from coordinate 406,621 downwards.
TTCTTCCAGGATGTGGTCTACCTGATAAGAAGAATTTCCAATCGCTTCTAGGATTTGAGAAAGGTTTCCCAAATTGATGGTCAACTTTGAATCCATTTTGTCAGTTGTTTTGTTCTTACCTCGCACAAGGATTAGTGTCTAGGTTTCTTACATCACCCAGTTTTTTTAATGCATTTTTAATGATTCTAATCAAGACTACCTACCACTAAAAACATATTTCTGCAAAAAAAAACACACCACTCTTGCATGAAATAAAACACTCCTGCATGAAATTAAATTGCGGAAAGTAAACTACCTAAACTTGGTGTGTTTAGGGTTCTTACATCACCTAGTTTTTTTTAATGCATTTTTAATGATTCTAATCAAGACTACATACCACTTAAAACATATTTCCGCAAAAAAAACACACCACTCTTGCATGAAATAAAACACTCCTGCATAAAATTAAATTGCAGGAAAATAAACTACCTAAATTTGCAGAAAGAAAAAGACACTTGCATGAAATTAAATTGCAAGAAAGTAAACACACCTTACAGGAAATATAAACACAGTTTTGCAGAAAAATAAATCAAACGTGTGAAAAAGTAAACATACTTGCAAGAAAGGAACAACACAAATTTGGGGCAACCCACTAAAATGGATGCGTCAGGATATTACACTTCAAAAATATGTAGTGAGGTTGTCTTTGCGTCTTATCATTTACCCTCCCCCTTGTTGTGTAATGTAAAAGAAACCTATATACCCCTATCTACCTAGACTTCAAACCCTTTAGCACCTCCTCAACAATGACACCAAAATTGTTAGTAAAAATATACACACTAATAATTGAACATTAAATTATCGACCGGGGAGTCATAGACTTAGAGGTGAAAGCATTGTATGTGCGAGGACAAAGCCTAAACTAGTTTGATCTAGCCTAATTTAAATTGACCTATTGACGGAAAATACACAAAACAATCAAGCTAACCCAATCATCTTAGGAGGAAACCCATCATAAGGTGATCATATCTACCGAGTTAGGTCATTAATTCCTCCGTTGGTGATTGGAACTACTAGAAATCAAATGCGAGAGCTTTGAAATTAAATTAAGTGAATAAATAAGTTTTTCCTACTTAATTCAATATGAGAGCAATTAAATTAGGTGTTGTGGGTGTACGTGGAAAACCAAGAAATGATTTAAAATGCTCATTAATTAAACTAAAATCTATTCACACCAAGCCATTCATCAATTGTAAATGAAAACCAAATCATCAATAGAAATGTAAGCACAAATAGAAAGTAAAAAATGTAGGAAAATATATTTAAAATCTATCACTAAGATCTCTGTACAAAACATAAACCAATTACAGTATTGTGGGTTCCACCATCATTCCAAACCAACAAGAAAAGAAATATTACAATCAACCAAATCCAAGTATTTTTGTTTCTAAGAAAAGTTGTTTTATATCCCAAGAATATAACAAACCTCAGATCGGATTGCTATAACCTATATGTATTATCATTGATCCAATTAAAATCAAGTTCATTTAATTCTTTGCTTCTTTCGTTCATCATTATTATTGGATAATTTAGATTGATTTATTTGTACAGGGTATGTTGATCATTACATAAGTCGATATAATTCCATTCATAAAATATTCATGAACATTTGACCATGTAATCCTTAATCTATAAAAAATCACCATTCTTTTGATTCATCAATCCATCTATGAACTAATTCAATAATTGGTCCTACAAGTAAATCTAAATCCAACAACTATTTGAAAAATTCCTACTTTAAATCGTATCAAACCATAGCGAAATAATCTTCAAATCTACCTACAAAGAAATTCTATGCAATTCCAAAACAAATACTCTGCAATTAAACTTCTACAACATTTAAATGAGTTTCATCTAATATTAACACAATTCTATAAAACTATGAGAAACACAATTTAATTTGAGGCAACCCCCATGAAATTTAATTAAATTCTATAAAACGAAAGTGGACGTTTATGAAATTTAACAGTATATGTGCACAATTCTAAGTGGTAACAATTACTCTAGAATCATCAATTCATAAAATGATTTTATTACAAGCTATTAAACAAAGCTCTGAAATCTCAATAAGATTGAAACTACTGTTTAACCAATTTGCAATAACTGAAAATGAAATCTTAATCGACTTAGTTGAAAATGGAGACTACACTACCTCTCATGGTGGGTCCTTGCCACTTGAGACAACTAGTCTAAGAACGCTTCAATACAAAATCAATTTTCAAAACATCAATGGAATTCAAACGATCCTTCAACCATTCAATTTCTAATCTACCTATTCATCCATGTAATGCGAAGAAAATGAATTGCCAGTACAAAATGCAGAGTTTTATTATCATCTCTCTATCCTTTAATTACATTAGCAACTATCATCTTGATAATAAGAATTACCCCCCATAGTTTCTTCTCAGCCATGCCTCCCATTTATACACTTACATCAAGTCTGAACAACCTTGAACAAACTCCCCCAAATTCAGAATTCGTTCAAACAACTTTGGAAAACGACCAACACAAAATCTGGGTTTTTCATGTAGATTGATACAAATTGGAAAAATGCCCCATCGATATATCTCTAGATGTTGTGAATTTAGAGAAACAATTTCTGGGTTTTGTAGTTAGTGTGATTATCATGAAACCCATTATACCATTTGGCGTGGTATGATCCCACCTGCACAAAAATCAAGGCTCAATACTCCCTATAAATTAGATTTCTTGCTAAAAAATATGGGTTTGATTTTTTTTAGAGATCTTCAAATTTCTTGGAATCTGTGCATTCAAATCAAAACTTGTTTCTATGGTAGGTATGTGACCTCATTGTCTAAACATTCATGTGGTGAAATTGGTTGAACAAAATCACATGTTAGAAAATAGGACCGCAGAGCCATAACAGTTATATAGTTAAATCATTAAACAAGATGCAAAACACATTAAACAGATTACAGAGAGACACAGATATAATGTGGTTCACCCAAAATATGGGATACGTACACACAGAAATTTCCAGTCCTTTTATTACCGTCCAGAAAGATGAAGGGATACAACCTGCAGTAGCAACCCCGCTACACTTCCTCTTCACACTCTCACAGTATCTCTCACACAATCACAAATATTGTTTACCATGCTACAATACAATACTCATCTGTATTACAATGCTTTCTTTTATAGGGGAAATACCATGAGAACATACTACGGTTAACCCAATACCATGGGTCCGCAAAACTGTTGTCCAACACACATCCCAAAAATTTCCTTCAAGGGCTTTGCCCCTGAACCCCCACCGGTGGCCCACTGGCCCCCATGGACCCATGATCTGGGGGGGATGGCCCCCCAGCGCCCCTCGTCTAGGACGAGTGTACAGTAAACCTGGGGTACAAACACAACTGATCAATAATATATATGGATATGGAAGGTTAGGTTCCACAACCAACATCGCAAGCATGAGAATCAATGATATTCCTTGTAAGTGTCGGAACGAGTGCCAGATCAAGTGTGACTGTTAAACACGCGAATGATAATTACACCCAGACATTAATTTAGAAATAACACTTGAATTATTTGAGATAATGTATAAATAATTGTAATAATATAATTATTACCTTGCTTAGATATCAACATGATGTTAAGAGAGATTAGAATCAAAAGCTTCCAAAAAGATGACAAGAAAATCCAAAATGCACTAAGATGCTTGATTTTTCATATAAAGATATATACTAGATAATGGTGAAAGATGATCAAAATAGGGGATATTCAATCACCGTATGCTACCAAGCTCCAATGAAGTGGAGGTCCATTATGAGGTGGATTGCTTTGGAAGTCAAGGCCATGAGAAATATGACACAAGGTGACTCACCCCTTGAGGAGGAGGAGGATACTAATGAGGATGTGGAGGAGGATGAGCCCCATCATTTTGATGACTAGTTGGTATCTTGTGGAGCTTCCCCCAAATGCTATGGGACCAAGGGATTTTAATTGAGGCACTTACATATAATTTTTTAGGAAGTTGTTGGGGCTCCTTTATGTAGACACATACATAATGTTTTTTGGATGTTATGACATGACAATATGTTTATGAGCCTTATATGTTGTGATGTGTATGCTATGATTTATATACATGTGGATGTAACTACTATAAAAATTAATATGGATGGTTTATTTATTAGATGCAATGATTGATATGCCACTCTATAATGTCATTAGCCATTTGGTCCGCAACACCGTTGAAGCATCTTGGGACATGTTGGAATGAAATGGACTCAAACTGTCTAACCAATTGTTTAGTGAGCATGAACATTCTAAAGAGGGATGTATCACATACCCGATATTGGTTATTCAACTAGGTGACAAGTAGTTGGGAGTCTAGGAAGACACTGAAGTGAAGGATACCTAAGTGGAGGGAAGCGGCCAAGAGACTGACTACTACATCATACTCATCCTGATTATTGGTGGCCGCACTGACACACACCCCCATCGATATGGAGGAACTCATGTCAAGGGGAGTATATGACCGATGCAACCAAGGCTAGATTTGGGGACACCTACTTGCGCCATAAAAAAAAAACTGACATGAACAGAGGGAACACGATCCATATGATACCAACCAAATAAGAAAAATATAAGGCTCGTGCTGAATAAAGGTGTAAAACAGAAAAAAGAAAAAACTATACACACCAAACAATGGGTCCAGTCATGCTAAGGGAAAAATCACTTGAGATACAACCCATTGCAAGGGTTTCTCAAGAGACAACCTTTGAAGTTGGCTTGGAGGTATTCCCCCTTTCCAATCAATTGGTGCACAACATATGGCACCTGTCACATAAACTCAAAATTCCCCTTCCCATGTTTGTCATTGGCTTAGTCATAAACGAGGACAAGGTCACCTTCTTTGAAAGTGTGGGGACGAACATGGGAATCATAGTGGGATTTAGACTGATTCTTGGCATCTTTGATCATCTGGATAGAGACACAATGATCTTCATATGCATTATCAAGAGTGAGAAACATTATTCTAAGGGTGAGGTATCAAGTATAAGTTCGACGACGATGTGCAGACTGGGGATATGGAACTAAATGGGTAGGACTGAATCGATGATCTGGAATAAATGGAATGGGGTGAAACCCATGATGGTCTTGGAAGATGTACAATAAGCCCACAAGGATGGAAATAGAATGTGATGCTAGTTGGATTGTGCTTGTCTATCATCTTGTAGAGCATGGTTTTGAGGATCTTGTCGACGACCGTAATGAAATTAGTGAAGACGGTTAGCCAAAAATAATCGACGCAAATAACGTTTTGTGCAGTGTCCACTCTAGAGAGGTGGTTTCCGCAGACCCCACTGTGGCGGTCATTCAAGACCCACTCAACCTCGTCATGGGTAAGGAATCTACGCATAATGGTGTCAACCCCGCAACGATAGAGGACATCACCATTGAGTAGATATCGAGAAGCTTGGTGTTGAATGCGACATCAATCGCCACGACTAAGGTGAGGCTTGAATTTTTGGGTGCACAAGTAAACAAGTATATCCCCATACCATGAGTCATCCAAGGAGATCATAAACAAGTGCTTATCGAGCAAGGTGATGGAAGTGGGAGGGGACACATACGGGGAGGGAAGATCAGTCATATGTTTTTTCAAATCCAAAGCCTTGGTATATTTTGGAGTAACAAACTAAAGATGATACTCTTAAAGGATAATGATCCACTTGGACACACGAACTTGGATGAGGCAACAACTAAAGAGGTATACCATCGGGTTGAAATCTTCAATGACTTTAGTTAGGCTCATAGGAATGTCGTGGCATAATTTCTAAACCAAAAAAACAACCAAGGCCATTTTCTCTTTATGGGGGTAACACAATGGTGGAACAAATAACATCTGAATTATGTAGTAGATGACATGCTCCTGACGATCAACATATTCTTGGACCAAAACTACCACGATGGCGTGTTTGGATGCCGAAAAGTAAAAGATGAAATATTTGTGAAATCAGGTGGCCAGAGATCAAGGGAGCAGAAGTTAGTGCTTCTTTCAACACATCAAAGGCGGCTTGTGCTTGCTCATCCTAAATGAAAGGGACATTGGAAAAAAGCAGGCACAAGAACCCATGAACCTTGGTGGCATAATACGGGATACATTGTCGTAGGAAATTAGATTTTCCTTTGAGGATTTGCAGCTAGCATAGGGTACAAGGAGCTTGAAGGTTGAGTATGGATTGAATCGTCAAGGGGCTGTGATACCCTTGTGGGAAACAATGAACCCTAGTAGTCGGCCGACAGGAACACATAACAAACACTTGAGGGGGTTCAAGCAAAGGTTGTACTTTTAGTATCATAGGGAGACTTACTGGAGGTCTTCCAAATGTTGGGAACACTTCTTGGATTGAGATGTGAGGTCGTCCAAGTAGATGAGTGTGATGTGGAATAAGTCAAGGAAATAGAAATTCATATCCCATTGAAAAGTGGCTCCAATGTTATTTAGAATGAAAGGCATGAATTGGTAAGCAAACATGCCCCAAGGGGTAGTGAAGGCGGTTTTGTACTACTCCTTTTTAATTTGAATTTGGTTGTACCCAAAAATTCCATCCATAAAGGAAATAAATTCATAGCACACACAAGCATCGATGAGTTAGTCGATGAACATGGTCATGAAATTGTCCTTAGGATATGCCATGTTTAGGTCACAAAAGTCAATACAAACATGAATGGTGCCCTATTTTTTGTTCACTAGGACAAAATTGGAAAGCAATGTTGTATAAGCAATGGGATAAATGAATCCTTCATGACAAAGGTTTTCGTGTTTTGGTCAGATGAATGGGTTGTTGTTTCTGGCGGACTGGTTCAACATCAATCCATGTATCGATATAGTGCTTAATAATAGAGGGGTATAGTTCAAGCATCTCAATGTAAGACCAAGAGAAAAAAACACAAAATTATTCAAAGAGCACTTTGTAAGCAGTGACCTCTTTCGGGGTGCATGAGGCACCTAACATGATGTTTTCAATGACATCAAGCATGAAAAATATGTATACTTAGATAATGGGAGAGATGTTATCCATGTTCCCCACCTCAAAGGAATCGGGTGTTTGAACCAATCAACATTGCGATGGGGGAGGATGTATTTTGAATCCACAATGAACTAGTGAAATGTAGGTGTGCTAGACTCCTCAGGAATGAAATACGCCCGATGGTGCATTTCATCCCAAGGGAATTCAGGCTCAGTTATAGCTTTGAGGATCTCTTGGTCTTTGCAAAAACATCGAGTGGTGAGATCAGAAGGGTCAACATCAACCAATGAAGTGGATGACCAATCATGTGTTAAGATAACATAAATTATATCTATCTCATTTGAAGAGGATGTCAGGGGGTGGATCTCTTTGGCAACTATGATTTTTGATTATGAAGAGAGTTTACATAAGTGAGCTAAGACATAGCGGTACTCGGGTAAGTCGGTGCAATGATGAGAGTAGTGGATGTGCAAACTACAGATCTCACAAGGATGGTTTGTATGAAGGGAATTGTTTTTTGTTTGGGTAGGGTTAGGTACATGAACCACAGGAATGTTCTTCTCATCATCAAATGTATGGATATATGTACCTAAGATCGGTAACTACAGATATTTCTAAGTAGCACAACCCATAACATCACATAAAGCATAAGGTATAGGTGCTCGAGCTGAGGCGATAGAAGGTGTGTTTACTACTTCACTCTGATTTGTGGACTGGGTGTTGTTTGTCATGTTTCCTCGTGTGATTTTCTTGGGAGGTTGCGGGGGGTTGCTAGGAGCAACCTTCGACGCAGTTTGAGGGGATGTGGGAACTGAGGGTGCTGAGGAGGACACGCAAAGAGGTGGTTGGTTAATGGATTTGTGTAACACCGAATCCGTGTGTTATGAAAGAATCTGTATCCAGATAAAGAAGAGACCCATCTTCAAAGTAAATAATACATTGAATAAAATGATTGATGATATTTTAAAATTGAAATAATGCCTTTAAATATGGCTTGGGCACCTATTGGGAGGAGTTGTGTCCTCTTATAGTAATAGTAATAATTAGTTGATTATTAATTTATATATTGTTTATGTATTATGTATTTATTATTATTATTATTATTATTTATGTAACGTTGGCATTCCCTTAAGGGAAACTTTGTCCTCAAATATGAGAGTGTTGATGCTCTCTTATTATGAGTTGTGTTTGAAGTGACAGCTCGAACATTGCAATCTTGGATCAATTTCATTCTATGGACATGATTCTGGAACTTGTGTTGTAATCCCTTATGCTTAAGTGGTGATTTTTTGAAGCAGTACAACTTGTACTTATTGGTTTTCTATGTCGTATTTTGGATTCCATTTATGAAGAATTGTTGATCTTCACTTCCACCTTTCACAATTCCTAAACATGTGGATGCAATAACTATTGTGTCATATGGTTTGACAACAATGGGCCGACTATATTCAATATTATTTGGAATATAACCAACAATTGAAAAGAGCACCATGTTTGCATAAATATCTACACTTTTGTTTGTAGAACCATCATAAATTATTTCATCATATTTAAATAGGTATGACTATTTCCACAGATTTCAACTCCATGAATAAGATCATTAGATTTATCTGGAAAAAGTGGCTGAGAACATTGTGCAAGTGACTTTTCCGTTACACTTGTGAGCACATTTTCATCTTTATTGACATGAAAACTGGATGGTGATATGGAACTAGTTGTGTTACTCAATTTAATGTCCAAGACATCAATTCCATCACTTTCATGTTCTTTACCATGTTTTTCTTGCAAGCTTTGAAAATTGGATTGGGATTTAATTTCCCAGTCTTCATCTTGGGAGGCCTTTAGTTTTCTATTGGTTTATTTCATTGAAGGTCTTGCCAATAGCTTTTTCATTAGATTGTTCCTTACGATCAAGTACTTCTTCCATTTTCCTCATAAATCAATTGAAGATCTTGTCCAATTCTTCTTTAAATGATTTCATGGTTAATGTAATAATTTAATAGTTAATTAATAATAAATCCAGTTAACTATTAAAAAATTATGATAATTATTGTTATTATTTTATAAATAATAATAATGATAATTATTGTTATTATTTTATAAATAATAATAATAATATTATGCATATATAGTTTATTTTTTGGGGTGAACATGGGAATTAGGGCTTAATAAAACCTTGTGTAGTTTATGAAACCAAGGTTTGGTTTTATAAACGATATGTTTTTTTTTCGTTCTTTCGTTCTTTCCCCTTTTTATGGGATCTTCTTATATTCTTCTTTTTCTTTTTTCCTTTTTACTTTTTTTTAACCTTTTTTTAAACAAAATAAAATTGATAGCCAAAATCCAAAAATATGGCCAAAGGCCTAAACTCAAGCCCAAGAAGGGGCTCTAATACCAATGTAGCACTGAATCCGTGTGTTATGGAAGAATTTGTATCTAGATAAAGAAGAGATCCATCATCATAGTAAATAGTACATATTGAATAAAATGATTGATGAAATTTTACAATTGAAAGACTACCTTTAAATATGGCTTAGGAACCTATTGGTAGGATTCGTGTCCTCTTATGACAATAGTAATTATTAGTTGATTATTAATTTATATATTGTTTATGTATTATGTATTTATTATTATTATTATTTATGTAACCGTTGGAATGGTGTCAAGACGATTTGTAGGGTTGGAGGAGGGTTTGACGAGGTGAGGTACCAATCAGGGATACCCAAAGTTAAACCTGGAAGGTTGATGGTTTCCATTATAGGCATTCTTACAATTTCTGAAGGTAGGAACATGAAGAAAATATGCTGAATGGGCATAGATCCCTATTGGTTACCTAACAACTAATTAGGGATGGGCGTCAACAAGGGTTGCAACTAGGGTTGAGGCATAGGTGGAGGTGGAGGTTCACGTTTATCATAAGAAATGATACATAGGTATAAAATATCTGCAATGGAAGGAGGTGGAGGAAAACCGTGAAAGGTAGTGGTCATAGGAGTCTCATAGAAGACTCCAGTCCTTATGATAGAAAGTGAGGAGATGCATGTGCTATTGATGGAGTGGTCGACCAGAAGGAGGATATTTTTTGGGGTGGTTGGTCCTTGGGGTAATAATAGTTCAACTAGTTGACCTTGATGACCTTATCGTAGTGAGGGAACATTATAAGTCAAAAACCCAAGCTTAAGCTAGGAAAAGGTGGACATAATGCATGTGGATGCACCTTCATTGATAATGCATTGGTCGATGACTAGGTTGCGAATCGTGACAGGGATTTCAAAAGCAATGGATCAGGGAATCATGGGTTCCAGCTGATCTAAATCGAAATCCATTAGGCACAAATTGGGGTCAATGGAACCTAATGCAGAGAATAGGGATTTTGCGTTGTGTGGGACAATTCCTAAGAACTTCCAAGGTATACATGGAAATGGGAGACTGGGACAAGTCATCCACAATGCTATAGTTGGGTGTAGCATGGGCATTGGCATTGTTCATAAAATGACGCAGAGGAAAATTTGGGGCTTTGGGGTTCCCATCAGCTGTGGGCTGAGGTAACTGCAAAGAGGGGTCCATAGGGGCACAATATCAGTCTTTCCTATGGGAGTGGTCTCAAAGACAAATACATACTGGTTTCACCGAGTTTAGAGGTTGATATCAGAATACAACATAAACAGTCATTGAACCCCTGAATCAGGGGGATGGATCAAGGAAAGATGTGTATTGCACTGTAGGTTGTGTTGTCACCACCCCTTGAGTGGGAAAGTGGTTTTTCATTACCATGGGAGGCTGGGTCGGTTGAGGTGGGTTAGGCTACATATGAGGGAAAGTTGTGGCATTGTGGCAGCTAGCCTCATCCTAAAGCTGATGAGCTCTAGCGAAGTGGGGTAAATGGTGAGTGTAGTGTCCATAGACATTATCGAAGGAACATGGATGGTTGGTCCATTACTGCAGGTTCTTACCCTGCTTGGGAAGTTGGTTAGGGTTCTAGTTGGAAGGGTTGGCTCCATTATTTCCTAGGGGTTTAGGAGGTGGTCCTCCCCCACCTTGTGATTCCTTCCTCATATTCTATTGATTTTTCCTTTCTACTTGTTAGGGGAAAGTTGGTTGGGTGGATGATTCTACTGAGCATAAACCTATCCTTGCAAAGCAGGAGGAGATGGAGGCAATGTCAATGCAGTGGAAACCAACATAGTATTTGGACAAGGATAGTAAGGGTTAGTAGCTAGATGTAGTGGACACCCTTGAGGGGTGATGCCATAGGTGGAACCTTGATAGGATGGTCCATGGACATGAGGATCCGGAACTGGAGGCATATAAGTGCGTGTCGCTATAGAATGCGAGGTAGCATGGGAAAAATCAGGACCACAACCTAGAATGGGAAAGGATCCCATCGAAGGATATGCAACATTAGTGGTGTTTCCATACGTAGGAGTCATCGTGAGGGGATATGCACGTAGGTTTGAATAATATATGTTACGGTGCCAATGACACTGTCGATGCCATGTGATTCCCCTTGTGGATCCTTCTGAGAAAAGTATCCATGAGGGACGTATGACAAGATGGTGTAAAGGTAACCCAACTGTGCGCAGATAATATTGAAATATTGGGATTTTAGGATAGCCTCCTCCTCAATCTATGGGTGTTCATATGCAACATCCTTATAAATGGCGGGGATGAGATAATTTAAGAACTAATCAAGGAAAATCCTATTATAGAGCTTGATCTTCTGTAAGCTTCACCTCCTACACCATTCCTGGATGTGGGTAGTTGTGTTTTGTCTACAAAAAAGGATTTTGATGCCACCATCGTATCTCATAGGCAACTAAAAGAACTGCAAGAAGGTGGAAGATAACGATGCAAATGTGGGGTGGGTTCCATGAGGATGGTCAATGTACCACTTGAACGCAACTCTAGTGAAGGTCGTCTATAGTAGGCATATTCTGATGGAATCATATACTATGGAGTTCGAAGAACACAAGTGAAAATACATGATGTGATTTTTGGGGTCCTCCCCGAGTTTCCCTTCGAATTTAGGCATATTGGAGGAAATATTAGTGGGAATTATGGGATACATCGGATCGTGTCAAATTATATCATTGGTTAATCAAGTCAAATCTAGAAGGTTAATACTATCCCTGAAAGGAAGACTCGCAAAAGTGGGGCATTCAAGAGGAGGCAAAATTAGGGGAGGGTTCCTAGTGGAAGGATTCCCTCGAGGAGGTTTTGTAGTGAATGGATTTCCCATGGAAAAATATCTAGTGGTTGTGTTTCCCATTAAAGTGTGTCCAGTGGATGGGTATCCTTTAATAGGGTTCCCAATCAGAGGGTTACCAATGATGGGGTTTCCCAAAGGAGGGTTCACAGTGAGAGGTATCCAAATGGTGGGGTTCTTGGTGGAGGGGTTCCCAGTGGGTGGGTTCCTGGTGGATGAGCTCCCAGTAGGTGGGTTCCCTATTGAGTGGTTTCGGGTAGGTGGTTTTCCAGTGGATGGTTTCCTAGTTAGTAAATGTACTCTTCCAGATCCACCCCCAACTATTCCTCCAAAAAAGGGGTCGGGGATACCACCATTAGATGGATGAATGTGAGTAGCCATGGGGCTATGTGTGGGTGAGTGTAGAGGTGACACAGACTAAGACGAGTCAGAATGAAACTCTAATCCATCAGAAAAATGTTTTGTATATAGTGAACGGTGTCAAACCGGGGCCCAACAAGTGCGGGTTAGGGAGTCGAACTGAGGGGATTTCCCTCAAAGTCTACGAGAGTAACTCGAGCGAGAAATAGAGACAAGTGGGTGAAAGATAAACAGGGGATGAAAGTATGCTATAAAATCCTAATGCATTGGTGCATGCAAAAGTATAGCTCTCAATAAATGGGGCACTCATGCCAAAATTAAAGCTTAAAAAATCGACCGCAGCCATGTACTATAACTAGTGAGCAACAATAAAATGGTAAGAATACTAACATGTAACACTTAAAAAAAATAAATGATAAACTAACCTATGAGGTATATGAGCATGCAAACACCTAACTAATAGTTGGTATTCCTCACAAACCGTATCCTTGGTAGGGTAATTAAATATGCAATTAGATGATACATCTTCGAAGACCCATATGGCTAAGGGATATCCCTCAGTGAGGGGGATCCAGGGTAAAAGAGCCCTAGAAGAATGGAAACTAGGATACCTTGTTCAAGGCATCTCTAGAAAGGTAAATATTCCTCTTTAGTCCTTTGGTCGTTGCACAATGAGTACGATCGCCAGCGTGTGCAACAAGGACAATGAGTAGGTGTCTTTCGATATTAGGTGGAGAGCGATATTCCACCCAGACTTCCAGAACTAGTATTGCGACTTTCCCTCATAAGGGAGAGGCCCTTCGACAAATTGGTATCAACCGTGCCAAAAAATACTAGGGAATTTTGGTACCCTATAAGTCAACAACTATGTTTCAAATGTGAATAACATAGGGGAATTGTTTGGATACATATCCCCAGTTCCCTACATAACTACATTGTTATTTTAATTCCTCAAGTGAGGCGACTGTTTTTTTAGTTAGGGTAAAATTTTAGGTTTATCTTGGGGTCATGAAGCAAGTGTTGAAATCATTAAGGTGTGCGCGCTTTGCAAGTGAGGTGTGTGTAACTGGAAAATAAATGTTGAAATAACAATGCTACAAATTAAAGAACTGAAATGAAAAAAATTCTCTCTTTAAATAATGGTCAAACATCTATATTTCAAAAAAAAATTGATTTGATACCACTTGTTCAAACGGTGAAAAATGCACAAAAAACAAATCAAAAAGTTAGCCATAACAAGCAAAATAGTATGCAAACAGAATAGATCCTATAAACAGAACACACTTTCCAAACCAGAAACCAACAAGATTTTGATCCATGTAGATCACAATAGGTACAGAGGGAGATCATACGCTATTGTGTACACACACAAAAAACATTTCAAACATAGAAACTAGAGCTTTGAACTTGAAACAACCAAACAAGGGACTGGTTCTCTCTTAGCGAAGGGGAATAAGTGACTTAGGAGTCATGAAGCTATAGAATAGGTGTGACTTGAGAAGACAAAATCCAAACTAAGCCAATTTTCTCTTATCAGGACAAAGAGGTCGATTGAGTCACACACTCTGGGCATATCTAGGCGACTAGGTCGCACTAATACTGGGAAACAAAGCGACTGATGCCGGGTGGAAGGTCACTCCTTTCAGGGGATTCTAAGTGACTAGGTCACTCTTATCGGGCACTACAGAGTGGTTGGGTCGCTCTTTCTGTAAGAAAGGATTCAACCTAGCCATGAGGAGGTATGCCTCTCCTTTCAAGGAGTTCTAAGCGACTAGGTCACTCTTGCTAGGGCTCATCAACTTTGGGATGAGACTAACTGCCACAATTCCACGACTTCCCCTCAAGTGTATCCTAACCCACCTCGACCGACCCAACCTCCAATGGTAATGCAAAACCACTTTCCCACTCAAGGGGTTGTGACAACACAACCTACGGTGCAATACACAACTTTCCTTGAGCCACGCCCTGAGCCACAAGTTCTATACTTTGTTACTAAGACTTCCCCAAGTCTTAGTGCAATATTGGTTTCACATTAGTTAGTACTTGAATGCACTTACTAAGACTTGGGAAGTCTTAGTAACAAATCAGAAATGGTATGCAAGTGCAATGGTAAACAAAATAAAAAAATAGGAAATAGGAGTAGAAACAAACTTACCCTAAGTAAAACAAATGAATTGAAAACAAAGATTAAGTTAACATTTTTCATTCTTTCACATGCACAAAGGGGTAGGGAAATAATTTCTTTTTAATTATTTTATAAAAAAATGGAGTACAAATGGTTGTGGATTACCTTAGTGAGTGTGAGCATGACCCTTGTAGATGGTGGAAGCTGGGGATCTCCAAGCTGCTCTAGGCACTCTCCACACACAACAATCACAAAGAGTTTCTGAAATGGGAGAAATTATAAGTCAACTAGGGTGGCTTCAATAACCTTAGGAGAAAATTCGGTAGAGCGACGATAGGGTAAGGATAGATGTATGAAAATGGGAGCCTTCACTGCTTATTTATAAGCACTTATTGCCCTAGGTTTTTTGCTCGCGGTTTTAAGGGGCCCATGGTATTTGTTGATACCAAAATATGCCCTATTAAAACCTCAAGTTTTAGGTAGCATGCATGCAAAAAATGACCATAATTTTGGCTTCCAAAATTGTCAAAATCTCTTTTATCTTCGCAATGTCAATTTAAATGATTGTTATATTTTGATTTGTTTAAAATTCCTCGACCTTCCTTGTTATGTTTTAAAACTTCATAGCCATGTTTAAACCAAGCATAATTTCCAAAAGGTTTTAATTTTTGAATTAAATATTAAAAAATATTATGTGTTTTTTTTTTCATATGAATTTTAAAATGTACCTTTGTAAACCTCAGGTTGAAGCAGTCATGGTCCAAAATTTTTACGTTTCAAGTTAAACCTAATCCTTTCTCCATCTTTGGTTTTGTATTAAAAAAAGGTTAAACCTAATTCTGTCTTCATCTTTGGTTTTGTGTTAAAAAAGGTTAAACCTGATTTTGTCTTCATCTTTGGTTTTGTATTAAAAAAAGGTTAAACCTAATACTCTTTTCATTTTTGGTTTTGTATTAAAAAAAGGTTAAACCTAATATTATCTTTATCTTTGTTTTTTAACCTAATATTAATATTGTCTTCATCTTTGGTTTTGTATTAAAAATAACAGTCTTCATCTTTGGTTTTGTATTAAAAAGAGGGGTCTTTATCTTTGGTTTTGTAAATACTATTTGCATCTTTGATTTTGTAAATACTGTCTTCATCTTTAGTTTTGTATTAAAAAGAGGGGCCTTCGTCTTTGGTTTTGTTTTGTAAATACTGTCTTTATATTTGGTTTTGTATTAAAAAGAGGGGTCTTCATCTTTGGTTTTGTTTTGTAAATACTCTCTTCATCTTTGGTTTTGTATAAAAAAGAGAAATATTCATCTTTGGTTTTGTATTAAAAAGAGGGATCTTCATCTTTGGTTTTGTATGGAAGCCACGTTTCAAGTTAAACGTAAGGTTTTGTATTAAAAAGAGGGGTCTTCATATTTGGTTTTGTATGGAGGCCATGTTTGGTTTTGTATTAAAAAGAGGGATCTTCATTTTTGGTTTTGTATGGAGGCCACGTTTCAAGTTAAACGTAAGGTTTTGTATTAAAAAGACGGGTCTTCATCTTTGGTTTTATATTAAAAAGAGGGGTCTTCATCTTTGGTTTTGTATGGAGGCCACATTTGGTTTTGTATTAAAAAGAGGGATCTTCATCTTTAGTTTTGTATGGAGGCCACATTTGGTTTTGTATTAAAAAGAGGGATCTTCATCTTTGGTTTTGTGTGATTTTGTAGATATTGTCTTCATCTTTAGTTTTGTATTAAAAAGAGGGGTCTTCATCTTTGGATTTCTATTAAAAATAGGGGTCTTCATCTTTGGTTTTGTTTTGTAAATACTCTCTTCATCTTTGGTTTTGTATGGAAGCCACGTTTCAAGTTAAACATAAGGTTTTGTATTAAAAAGAGGGGTTTTCATCTTTGGTTTTGTATGGAGGCCACGTTTGGTTTTGTATTAAAAAGATGGATCTTCATCTTTGGTTTTGTATGAATGCCACGTTTCAAGTTAAACGTAAGATTTTGTATTAAAAAGAGGGGTTTTCATCTTTAATATAGATATTTAATATAGAGGGGTTTTATATTAAAAAGAGGGAGTCATCTTTGGTTTTATATTAAAAAGAGGGGTCACTATCTAGAGATGCTGCTCTTTCTTCTCTTGGCAAGCATCCGAGAATCCAATCAGTATCTATGCACCTCACTCACACTCTTGGTTTTGTATGAAGGCCACATTTCAAGTTAAACGTAAGATTTTGTATTAAAAAGAGGGGTCTTCATCTTTAATATATAGCCAAAATCTTTGATGACCCCCTCCTTTTAATATAAAACCAAAACCAAAGATGACTTCCTCTTTTTAAAAAGAGGGGGTCATCAAAGATATTGGTTTTATATTAAAAAGAGGATTTTGGTCTTTTTAAAAAGAAGGAGTCATCTTTGGTTTTGGTTTTATTAAAAAGAGGATTTTGGTCTTTTTAAAAAGAGGGTTTTGGTCTTTTAAAAAGAGGGAGTCATCTTTGGTTTTGGTTTTGGTTTTATATTAAAAAGAAGGAGTCATCTTTGGTTTTGGTTTTATTAAAAAGAGGATTTTGGTCGGGAGTCATCTTTGGTTTTGGTTTTATATTAAAACGAGGAGATCATCTTTGGTTTTGGTTTTTGAAGGATGCTAATCATGCCTTCATCATACACAATTCAAACATGAGTTTACACCCATTCATCATAAACCAAGCCCAAGTCTACGAGAACACCCTCTGCACTATGCTTAGATTAATTAATCAAATCCCATTGGATATAAAAGTTTGAAAAAATATTTTTCTTGTGTATGTGGGATAATTACGATAGATGGAAAATGAAACGCCTTAATCAAATATGGACGGAGACAGAATCTTTGGCGTTCAATCTTTCACTGTCCGTCTGGGTCAAAAGTGAGGCTTTTGGCTTTGTATATGCTCGTTGCATACGGTGTTTCCATGATCATGGGAGATGTTTCTTAATTCAGTAGGAGAAAAGTGCTAGCTATGGACCTCAAGAACAAAGTAGCAGTTACCTCTTTTTATTTATGGAAACTTTTCTATGCAGAATATTTACTTATTCCATTTATGAGATGATGGTAATGGATTCTCTGTAATTTAATTATTTTACATTGCTGATGTTCCTAAACATTTGGGCATTTATAATTATAAAATGCATACTCCAGTCTTCTTTACTCTAAAGTTTCTTAATAATATTTTTTTTCAGATGGAAAGATCCATGGGAAACCCAGCAATACTTCCCCACATTCGTGGATGGTAGAGGTGGTAAACTGCCGGCCATCCTAGCAGAAGGCCTAACCCCAGAGGACTCAAGGCTCGAACCCGTGACCTCCCCCTGAACCGAGAGAGTGTGCGCACGTCTTACCAATTGAGCTAACCCTTGGGGCTAAGTTTCTTAATAATATATAGAGCAGAGGAATAGGATGCGTTGATTGTGGTTGATGAACTATGCGGGCATAGTTAATAAGAAATGTCGGCTGATGTCTGCTTTGAAAACACAGTCACCAATATTGTAGCTGGTGGTATACTTGGCTCGCTATACATGAATGCCCAAAGTTTTTTAACACATGGTAGTTTCTTATGAAGTGATATGTATAGGAAATGAGCATGGTGGGACATTTTTAACACATGGTAGTTTTTTATGGTGTTCTTATATTTCGTATGTATATGTATATATGTATATATATATGATAATGGAGTGCCGGAATCCAAATGAAAACTCAATAAGCCAATGAATAACTTTGCAAAAAATGAAACCATAACCGATGCAAGTACTCAACGTGTGACTACACTAGGGAACCAACACATGCAATCCAACATTGGGAAGAAGAAAAGAGTGAGAATGAGTTGGTGCTCTATCACAACAAACACTAGTTACACTAGGAAAACAAAGAGAAGTCCATGGGGATGAGTGGTGAAAGAAATTCGAAGGGAATGATAATAGGTTAAGACTTCATGGGTTCTACTAGTAACAATGAACAACTCCTTCATCATGTATAATTTTTTCTTGTGTAGGTAAATAGTTGAGAGAATTGATACCAACAAAAGTA
>LPNX010211848.1:342627-376839 GCA_001517045.1 Pseudotsuga menziesii | reverse complement strand
AGATTTGAAATGTTTATAATAATAAAAATTTATTATTTACTAATAAATTTATTATTTATTTTTTATTTATGAAAATTGTGGCAGTTAGGGTTTAGAAAAGATGGAGAGGGGATGGGGATGTGCAGCGGAAAAAAAATATGAGAGATGAGGATTGAGTTCAAACGTCTAGTGTGAGCTAAAGCTTGAAGTTCTTATACCCTCACATGCTACACTCCCTTGCACTCTGTTTCAACATGCTCATAAGAAGATTCATGGACGAATCTTTTCAGAGCATGATGACTTGTAATATACTTAAATAGTATATTACTATTATTATTAGTTTATTTAACAATTAGGTTAATTAGTATTAATGGTCAAAGGTCACCTCTTTTCAAGGCATCTCTTTTCGATTTCTTGGAGTTTAGATTCAATAATACTTCTCGGCTTTTGGCTATACATGATTTTATTGAATGTTGGAAACATATTGATTCCAGATCATGAAAATATTCAAGAATATTTTGAATTTTTTTTTCCTTTTTTATTTTTATTTTGGAAAAATAATAATTATTATTATTAACAATTAATTAATAATTATTGTTGCTAACTATATATATATAATCTTTTATATAATGCTCTTTATTTATTTAAATAATAATAATTATTATTATTATTTTAAAGTAACAATTATATTTATATATATATATATATATATTCTTTACTTTGAACTTTTATAGGCCACATATGGTTTTCTTTAAAACCATGTGTGGTTTTACACTTTCTTTTCTCTCTCTTTTTTTGTTATTTTTTCCTCTTTCCGCTATAAAAGAAATTATTTGACCAGACGCCACCACTCTGATACCACTTGTAAGGTTAAAACCTTACATGTTGGATTATATATATATATGTATATATATATATATATATATATATATATATATATATTATTCAATTGATGAGTATTACATTAACATACTTCCATTATATATGGAAGCTAACCTATGAATGGTTGGACCTTGAAAAGAGGTGACATTTGACCATTAATACTAATTAACCTAATTGTTAAATAAATTAATAATAATAGTAATATACTATTTAAGTAATATAGACACGGATATGAAAGATCAAGATGGTATTGACAATCACAATGTCAATATCAATTGTAAAGAAAATGATGTTGTCATAGAAGTCAAAGAAGTCAATATTAACAACAATTATGAGAGAATTGAAGTTGTAAAAGAACGGAATAATGAAAATAAAAGTGTTAAAGATGACCTTAATCATGATAACGTAGAAGAACGAAACCTAGAGGATTGTGCGACAAATGATGAGATGAACATTATATTAATAGTCACAACTCAAGATTTTCTAGAATTTCAAAAGGTTCCCAGACAACAAATAAAGACAAGCTTGTCAGACAAAGAAGTAATTACATTATTAGTAGTTGCCACTACATATATGAAAACCATATCGAAGCATGCAGAAATATAAAAAATCTACATCAAAATAGAAGGCCAAAAGAACACCATCGGATTAGAAGCTCAGAAGAATACTCCATATAGTTGTTATGTGTTCATCTACATAATTATATGCATGAAAATATAATTTGAATGGAAATGCAACCAAATATTTCAAGAACTACTAAACCGTGGAACCATTATTCCTGGCAAGAATTTCAGTTGCAACATGCTCATAGGATGAATCTTTTCAGAGCAGGATGAATTGTAATATACTTAAATAGTATATTACTATTATTATTAATTTATTTAACAATTAGGTTAATTAGTATTAATGCTCAAATCTCACCTCTTTTCAAGGCATCTCTTTTCGATTTCTTTAGATTCAATAATACTTATTGGCTTCTGCGCATACGTGATTTCATTGAATGTTGGAAACATATTGATTCCAGTTTGTGAAAATCTTCAAAAATATTTTGAATTATTTTTTTCATTTTTTTTAATTTTGGAAAAATAATAATAATAATTATTATTATTATATAATTATTAATTATTAATAATTATTGTTACTAACTATATATATAATTTTTTATATATAGTTCTTTATTTATTTAAATAATTATTATTATTATTATTTTAAAGTAACAATAATAATAATATATATATATATATATATATATTCTTTTTTACTTCATTATTATTTTCTTCTTTAACTTTTTCCTTTCTTTACTTTTTACTTTTCTAAGCCACATATGGTTTTCTTTAAAACCATGTGTGGTTTCACACTTTCTTTTCTTTCTTTTTTTGTTCTTGTTTCCTCTTTCCACTATAAAAAAAATTTGACCACAGTCCACCGCTCTAGGTTAAAACCTTACATGTTGGATTATATATATATATATATTATTGAATTGATGATTATTACATTGACATGCTTCCATTATATATGGATTCTAACCTATGAATGGTCGAACCTTGAAAATATGTGACCTTTGACCATTAATACTAATTAACCTAATTGTTAAATAAATTAATAATAATAGCAATATACTATTTAGGTATATTACAACCAACCTAGGGAATAAATATATATGTGCAATAAAATTAAAATAGATATCTATGTTTGGTTTCCATGCATGACGATCCAAATTAAATAGTTTATGTATGCTCAAAACTTTGATGCAGGCCGCACACATGATTCAAATGTTGATTTAACGTAGATAAGAAGTTAATGAAGTAATAAACAATGTAAACCCCGACAAGTAATCTTGTTAAATTTACGATTGAGTTGTTCTTGAAAATATAATTGTTAGGACTAGTATTGTAATTGCACTTGTTAGGTTTGAGGCACCGGTTGAGTCTTCGAAGCTTCTCATATCAATATTGTTGTGTTTCTTTGATAATGATGATAAGGTTTGGGATTGAGCAGTTCTCTACCTAAATTTATCTTGTTGGATATGCTTCTTCAGCTTACAATGGGAATTTTACAAGCCTTTGAGACCCAACATTTGGAGCTTGGGGCCACCTATAAGTTGGGGAAATTAATGTAACAAGAAAACTAACTAGAAGTAAACAAAGAATGAACATTTTATTTTTGCGTACAAATGTGGTCTCTAGTTTCTTGCATTCCACCTTCCTAAAAAACTCACCCCCTTCATAGACACATGTGAAATACCAAAAGATGCACGGCCATTGAGCTTCCACGACAGCCAAAACAGTTCACCTATCCTTATGCATCCTTTAAAACTGAAATGAAGCGGGTGAAAATATCATCTCCCACTGTAGGTAAGTCTACATTTTAGGTCCATCCATTAAGGTGGAGGTAGAGTTTCATTTCACTAGAGGTTATGGTCAGCACAATCTAAGCAGAGAGTAATCCTGCTATCTCAATTTTACCCACATGAACCTAGAACGTTGAAAGTTATGTAGGGTCTTATAAACCTCATGTTCTCAAGAGTTGAATTGACCGAGATCTATTGTACTTGATTATTGTTGAAATTTGTTCACTAATAAAAATATTATTTGGGCATATCTGTGTCTTTCCTCCCCGTTTTCTATTAAGCTTTGCTGTCATTTTTTTAAAATTCTACAAAAAAATTGTACATTTTGTATGAACGAAATGTGAATAATTTTATTATTAAATTTTACTAACTTGTACATGCAATTATGATTTTTCACCTTTAGTGGTAGGCCTCTCTGATGCTCTATTTTTCATGCTGGAGTAGGTGTCACATACTTTTTTTCATAATTTGTCATATTATATTGTCTACAAAATTTATTGTGCTTGATTTTACTAAATAACTAAATTTATTGTGCTTGATTTTACTAAATAACTAATCCACCAAGTTTCATGTTGATTAATTAATATTATTGCAATAACTAGTATGATTTTTCTAGTTGCATTTAAAATCAGAATTTAAGTCAACTGACATATTTCTTAAAATGATTTTAAAATCTACTTAGGTGGGAAAGAGTTAAATCTAAAATGAAACAAATTTTAGATTTCCTTTCACGAATCGAAAGCAACTATTTAATTTTACTTATGCATCATAAGAGTTCAATTATTTCTTCATTTTTATACTAATGCCTAAAGCATTCTTTTAAGAAATTGATTGCATAACACATTCTGATTAATTTAAATATTTTTTATTAATTTATTTTCATCAATTAATTAATTTTTCCTTAAGAAATTAACTCATGCATGGTTATATATGATGCATTTGGTTAATTTAATGGACTAACATTCTTATTTTAGAAGCATTTGTGCATTTAATTATGCATATCAATCACAATCACATTCATTTATGTATTTAACACCATTAATTTATCCTCCAAATCCTATTTATCAAAGGGATCTAAACACACCTTGGGCCTCCATCCCCTTTATATCCCTTGACCATCCCTCCAAGGGTGTTTACGGTGTTGTTTCCTAAACCGTGTCTTTTTGAGCATAAAGATGTTGGTATGCCTTAGAGTAGTACTACATCAAACAAGAACTATATACATAGTATTCTTCAATGTACTCTTTTGTATATTGAAACCCCCCTAAGAACACTTAAAATCAACCTTACATAATCATGTCGTCCATCCTATTTTTGTAGTACAACGAGAACAACACTCAAGAAATTTCTTTCTCATACAAGGGAATCATTAGTAAAACTAAGGGTATGGTCCATCCTCCTTGGTTCGATGCAATACTCAACCAAGTACTATTGTATAATAGATATCTAGAGAACTTGAAACACCTCTCTCTTCAGGCCTTGCAAACCCTAGCCTCTACAACACAAACAATGAATTTACCATGCAATTTGCAATATAATGAATTTGGGAATTTCATTAGTGCAATCATATTCATTTTGGAGTAATAATCACCATGTATGAAAAGAAACACCATTGTGGGAGGAATAACTCAAAATAATCCTTGCATAATGGTGATCGTTGCGATGCCACTCTACAATAAACATTTTTTGGTTGAATCACTTAGACCATTACTTGTGTCAACCCCTCTTCACAAATTCCTCTCATGACACTGATTGTGTTGGGATAGCTCTTGGACAACCTCTTTGGTGGACCCAATGGTTCCACTAAAAAAGATGTTATCCATCATGGATGAAGTAAAAAAAATACTTAAGTCTCTAGGTCACCTAGTTAGTTGGAAAAATGGAAACCAATGTATTTCCTCACTATGCAAATTGTCCTTTTTTTTGATTAGATTCTTAAGTTGAAGGGTAAGCTTGAGGAGAGTGAATTTGTATTTTGCAATATTCCATAAGTGTAAGCACCTTGAGGATTAAGAATATCCCACTAATCATTTCTCACTTTTTGACCACTCACCTAATTTGCATGGCCTTCCTAAAGTTGCTCTATAAAAAAATTTATGGGTTGGATTTAACCAGTTGGGTTGATCAAATGGAGCACTAGTTTTATCTTCATTCCATTGTATATGAACTATTGAAAGTTAAAATCAATTTCCTTTATTTGGATAGGGAACATCACTATTGGTGGAATGACATAAGCATGTAGCTGTAAGGGTCACTACATGGACAGAGTTTGTGAAATACCTATTTGCTCATTTGATTGGAGATGCACATTTTTTTTTATGTCATCTTATCAAATTTCTCTAAACATTCATGGTGGAAGACTATATTGATTCTTTTGAACATTTTACCATTAGAACAAAACAATTAACTAATGTAATTTTTAAGCAATTATTTATGTATGGTCTTAAAGATGAAATAAAATCCCATGTAGAGATAAAATACGATGCAATATGGTTGGATTCCACTCAACTTGCTCATCATGCCCAAGTTACATCATATGTTTATTTTAAATTCCCCAATTTTCCTCCATGTTCCTGCACAAATACGATATCATCTCAACAATTTATCTCATCCCTCAAGGTTTATAATTAACATGGGTTGAAATGGTGGAACACCAAGTCAAAGGTATTTTCTGCAATTGTGATGGATGATATTCTCTAGGGCATATATGTAAGGATCATAATTTTTTTATGGCCATGTTTTAGGACATTTGTGATGAGGAAGTGGATTATATAAATTAGGAGGAAGTCAATACTATCACTAAGGAAGTTCATCTTCTTGACCAACCATGTGAAGAATCCCAAATATCCCTTTATGCTTTGATCAATATTTCTTATCCTCATATGTTAAAGTTGGTTGACTATATCAAGTGATGCAAGGTAATTGTTGCAATAGACAACGATAGCACCCATAATTTCATCCATTTCTATGTTTCCCATGAAACATATTGCTATATCCATGAATTTAACAAATTTAATATTATGATTGAAAATGAGATATTTATTAAATGTGGTGGCTACTGTGAAAATGCAAAACTTCAACTAGGTGATTATTCCTTGAAAACTCACATGTTTTGCACAAAAATGGGCATGTGATATTATTTTGGGCATGTGATAAATGGCTAAGAACAATAGGCCTCATCTCTTTGGAATTCCTAGAATTATACATGATCTATCATAAGGATGGACATTCCCGCATGTCCAAAGGTCTCAAATCTTCTCAATCCGTTCATCTAGATTTGCAGTTTGTATTAGACAAAAACCAACATGTCTTTGAAAATTCCTAAGTATTACCCCCCTCATGTGGTTATCATGATCATAACATATCACTTCTTCTCAATGACCTACCACCCAATGTGTACCTATATTATCATCATTTTTCCAAAAAGAATGAAATTGAAAATATTTTTTAGATCTATTAGCTACCAATATAATCCATCCTAGTATCAACCCATATTATTATTCAGTTGTCATGTCCCTTAAAAACAAAGGCACTGGTATATGTGTCCTTATTTTTGTGTTCTTAACAACATGATAGTTAACAATAAATTCTGCATTTGAGTCATTGATGATATCTTAGATCATCGATATTGAGCACAATTCCTCACCAAACTTGATCTTTTCTTTGGCTATCACCAAATATGCATGAAGGAATCTAATATTCCCAAAACTACATTTTTCACTCTTGCTTGTCATTACTAAGTTCTTCCTGATGTCCTTTGGTATTTCAATGCACCTTCCACCTTTGAGAGCCTCATGAACCACACATATAATTCTCTTTTATGCCATTTTTTCATAGTCTTATTTGATGACATATTTCTCTACAACAAAACTTGTGCGACACATATGGATCAAGTCTTACAACTCCTTTGCAATCACTAGTTGTTCCTCAAGCATCCTAAATGTGATTTTGGTGCTTAAAAGTTGAATCTTTAGGACACGTTTTTAATGATGAGGGTGTGTGTGTGGAGTCTAATAAAATTTATACATTAAAATATTGGCCTCATCACATAACACTTGATATTATGTTTGTATTTTTGTGCCTCATAGGTTACTATTGAAAGTTTGTCCGAAAATACGGTAAACTTGTTGCTCCTATCGCCACCTTGCAAAAAAAAGAGTGGCTTCACTTGGAATGAGAAGGTTGAAAAAGTATTTTAGATTTTAAAATATTCTGTGTACCATACCATTACTTGTTTTTCTACTCAACTCCAATAATAATTTTGTTTTGGAGTGTCATTCCTCAGGGAAACGACCTACTAAATCAATCGGGACACCTACTTTCCTTCACTAGTAAGTAATTGTGTGATAGAAACTTCCTCAAATCCACATATGAGAAGTAAGTGTTATATATTATTGATGTAGCTTATATTTGGCATCCATATTTGATTGGGCATCAAACAAATAATCAAAACTTGAAGTATTTCCTTGAATAGAGGTCGTCTTCCCCATAGCAAGAAAAGTGGGTCACAAAAATTTTAGGATATGACTGCGATTATATACAATAAAGGAAATGGAAATGTGGTAGTTTACACTCTCTCTAGGAATTATGATTAGGAAGGGCCCCAATAATTTCCTTATATTTCCTAGTGCCTAACTGAATATAGGTGGTACATAAAAATGGTCAAAGGATGGAAAGATCATGCACATGGTTCACCAATTACAAGCCAACCTACATGCCCACCCATGTCACACTTGATAGTATGATGAGATATTATATAAAGGTTATTTTGTTTGGGTTTGAGATTATGCATTTAAATACAAAGTGTTATTTGAATTACACTCCCCCACACCAGGTCATTTTGGGTTTCAAAAAACATATGATAGGATTAAGTGTTCGTTATCTTGGGAAGGCATGAAGTGTTCAATACATGTACATGTACAAGTATATGTATAATTCATATAAACCCTACAAATGAAGAAACAAGACTAATTTTTACATAAATATTGAAATAACATAACATATCAAGCTATTATGATTTAAAATTAAGAGATGTTAGGAGGTTGAGGACAAAAAATAAATACAATTAGCTAGAAAAATTCAACCAGGGAACAACTATACTATGAAAGTGAAATGAAAAAGTAAAAGAGGGAAATATTATAAATCATACATGCACTTGTCTCTATGTTGATGAAGCTATGTGTAAAACTAAGAGATCATGCCACAAGTGATATGAAATATGGCAAGTTTTTGAAGATACATCATTGTCGATGCTATTGGGAAACACTCTTCTTGGAAAATTGTAATTGATGCCAAGTTGTTGAAGATACACCATAATCCTTATCCTTATTATTGTGTCCATCACTCTCTCAAACAAAATAAGGACGATGAGGATAATTCTATTGAGGAGTATGATAATTACACTAAATGATGTGCATCATGTACATAAGAGATTTTCTACATAAAAATTAAATCAGGTTAGGTTTATCATGGAAACAAATAAATGTTAATATACATGGAAGAATTTTTCTACATGAAATCATTAACTATACTAAAAACCATTATTTTACTAAAATCAATTAGTTTTCCACATTATTATAATCATCCTCATTTCCATCATTCTTATCAAGTTTTGATCATCATTTTGATTACCATTCTCCTCATTTATTAGAACCCTCAATGTCATCATTCTTAGGGCAATGATCCTTAATCCTTATACTTAAATCACAAACAAGGTCTATAGAGAATATAAATGCAGAAAATAATATATATGAGACAATTGAGATGAGATGTGTGAAATATAACCTTTGTATTAATAGTCTCCAAAAGAAAGAGAGCAATTTTCATGGGATTCTTAAGCTAATGTGGCCTCTCATTGACTAGAGCTCCAGTTACAACCATACTAGACAAAACATTCCATAGTCTTCTAGATCTATAAATATATTCTTAATAAGAAAAACCAAAGTACTTGTGGTCCCCTCATGAATGAGTACCAAACATTAGTGGGCCTTATTTGATAAAGAGGACCATTTTACATTAAATAGTTATCCACTAAATATCCAATGGGAGTTATTAAAAGAACATGATCACATGCATTAATTAACTAACTCTTAAATATGCTAAAGTAGGGAGGTTAGGGTAGGACCCTAACATGCCATACTCCTTCAAAGGTGGCACTATACTCAAGTTTGGAGGTGTGAAAATTGTTGTACATTTTCTATTGGTTCCCAAATGACATATTCTAGTTGCATACATTTCCATTTGATTAATAATTTTGGGACTATTTGTTGACACAATCGATGCTCTTTTGTAGTGAATATTTCTTTTTTTATTAGAGAAAAATGGAACCTTATTCATCAAGTTTTGGAAAGATAGTTTGTACCTTACAATTGGATCCCACTGATTTATTCATACAAGACACATGAAAGACTAGATGAATCTTAGAGTGGTCTAGATGAGCCAATTTGTAGCCAATTTGTATCCAACTTGTCCAATCTAGTAGAGGATCTTATTGGGTCCATAGAACTTCAGTATGAGTTTCTAATGGATTTTGTCTTTGAGGGATGTTGGTTTTTTTTTCCAAGAAAAAAATTGTATTTTCATTAACTTTAAATAAAAATAAAATATTTAGTGCCATACTGCAAGAGCTTATCAAAAAATAATATCTCTAACCAGTCTGATAGAGTTTTCAACCAAGAAACTAGAATGTTCCTGTCTAGTCATGGAAGATCCAAAAGAAGGAAAGTAAACTAAGATAAGATGTCAGAAAATGTTACAATCTATGAATTGATTACAGTTCCCCCTTGAAATTATTCGAAATGGAGAGCCCCCAAATGTAACAACAACCCATTATTGGACATAGAGTCAACGACTGAATTGAATTCCCTCCTAAGATGTTGAATACAAATAAACTAAAATAAACCTTGTACAACTTTCAATTTCTCAAATAGATATATCAGGCCAACATGAGAGACCTATGCATGACCTTGTAAGAATTTAACCACCAATTTCGAATCACCAAAAATTTGCAAGTGAAGTATCGACATCCTGAAATCCACCTTCAGCAGAAAAAAGAGACCTTTAAACTTAGCTTGAGTATTCGTCCTCGATCCCAAACCACCTGAGCTTATGTAAAAATGTTGATTATCTAGGTAAATTATGAATCCAAATCCACTAATCATGTTCCGGTCCTGACCGGACCCAATAAAGAAATCCCAAGGCCTGCCTTCCTTGATGACATGGGAATTCAGTCCCCTCACTAGAACAAACTTGTTTACAGGATTGTAAAAAGAAAAAAGCACCATATATTGCGTAACCACTTGTACAATGGAAGTGTACTTATCCCTGAAAATTATATCGTTCCTAACAATCCATACTCCCTAAGAGACCAAAATAGGGAGGCATCTGAAGGACTTCGTCTCCTTATTTTGGAAAAATCCTTATAATAAAACTCCACCGAGACTCCATTCCCCAGAACAGGACATCCAGAAAACCTACCCACTTCCTTCCATACCTCCTTTACAAAATCACACAATACAAACAAATGGATGATTGACTCTTCATTATTTTTGCAAAGAGAGAAAATCCTTGGGCCATGAAAGCTATAACTTTGATGTCTATCCCAGGTCAAAACACAATTATTTAGAATAAGAGAGAAATGGAGAATGATTTTGGGTGGCCCTCTGATATTCTAGATAACCTTCCACCACCACCTAATCCTATGCACAATAGAAAATAATGAATCATACCCCTATTTCACGGAATACAATCCACCATTAGAATTATAACTCCAGTGAAGGTCATCCTCCTCCCTATTGAGATGAACATTTCCATTGACAAACAATTCTACAAAATATTTCCAGTTTTCCTTCCAAGCCTCTGAGAGACCAAGCTCCTCAACTGAAAAATAATCCTTCCTCCAAACATCAACACCAACTAATTTAGAAGCTCAATGGAGAGTAGAAATAACCCTAATAATTTCCAGATATTCAATAGGCCCATCATGTAAGTAACACTCATTTGGGAGACCCAACCTAAAATATCTCCCAAGTCTGCTAATGTACCATTCCCAAATTCCAATCCAAATGGTGTCCAATGACAAGGAAGCATTTGAGATGACCTTCCACTGGTTGGAGAAACCCCTAACTAATTTCTCCCTTTGATGAATCCAGTTCATCATAGAATCTAACACAATGCATTTAGAAACCATTATCATCTTCCATAAACTACCCATCTTCAAAAAAATCTATAAAGACTTAGTTTCTAGGGATTTGTTAAACAAGAAAATATTTTTGTGGCCCCATCCCCTGATACTTTTAGGGGTGACCAATACACTCCAGCTAACAAGATATAGAGTCTTACCTTCCTTATCATTCCTTTAAAGAAAATTAAAGCACATCTTCCTTATATTATGAAGAGTCTCCACTAATATCTTGGAAAGAAGATGCCAATAAACCAGAATAGCCTCCAACACAGATTTGACCAAAGCTAGTCTACCCCCCCATACAACCATCGATTGCACCAGGAATTGATTCTTCCTATAATTTTTTCTTCAAACCGAATCCAGTCCTTTATTCCATAGTTATTAGGCTTAATATTGAAGTCTAAATAAGGAATTCCATAGTTATTAGGCTTCAAATTTGACAAACATAAGGGAAGTGTCCATTCCAAGATATGCAAATAATATTTATCAATTTTAATATCCATACATGTAGCCTTGCAGAAGCACTGCAGAACATATCTTAATCTCCTGCACTCGGAGTCATCTTGTCTACAAAATAGAAATAAATCATCGATGAACATAAGATGGGTGAATGAATCCTTTTCATTGAAGGAAACACCCTTGATGTTGTTATGATTCCGTTCAAATATGATGGATCTACTCAAACCCTCTACCACCAGCAAGAAAAAATACGACAAGAGAAGACAACCCTGGTGAAGACCTCGAGAAACCTTGAAGAAAGAGGATCCCGAGCCATTGATCAAAACCCAAATATAGGGGAAGTCACAAAACTCTTGATCTAGTTAGTGAGCTCTAAATTGAACCCAATGTGAAGAAGCACCAGTCTTAGAAAGAGCTAGGAAGCCTTATCATACGATTTCGATAAATATAGTTTAATAGCCAACACCTAAAAATCCTTAGTTTTTATAGTGTGAATTCCTTCCTGAGCAGAACCCACTGCCTCATGAATGAGACAACCCTTCAAAAATCCAAACTACTCCATAGACATATAGTCAGAGAGAAAGGGATTGATACAAACCACCAATACTTTCATAATGATTTTATACACCCCGTTCTAGGGACATATAGGCCTAAAATATGTAAAGGTGATAGTATTGTCCTTCTTAGGTATTAAAGAAATAAATTTAGAATTAAGTGATTCAAATACCTCTCCAGAGAGGGCACCTCTTCAACAACTCTAAGCATATCATCACATATCAACTCAAAAAAATCCAGATAGAATTCCAGCGGTCACCTATCCGGACCCGAATTCTTATCTTTGTAATAGCACTTTAGCACACTATAAAGTTCCTAAAGATTAAAAACTCTAAATAAAACATCGTTCTCCTCCACAATTAGCATTCTAGGAAATTTCTGAATAATTTGAATCATTCCCAACATGTCAGGCTATGCTGCATTCGAATATAAACTTTGAAAATGTAAGACCACCTCCTCCTCTAGATTTGAAAAGACCCTAACGGGATTCCCATATGATCTTGAACATCCCAAATGACATTAAAATTATTACAATGAGCCACCCTCCTATGAAAGTACTTGGTATTTTGATCCCCCACCTCCAACTAGAGATCCCTACTTTTCAATTTCCATTCCTACTTAATGTCCTCCAACAACTTCATTTTATCTTTCTCCAATAGAGAGATATCATCCTTTTGATTAACATCATTGAACACAAGATCATTCAAATTATACATCCCATCTAACTTTAATTCAACATCCAATAACCCTCCCTCACGGACCTTTCGGTGCGAAGAATTTGACTCCCTTACCTTTTTCTTAAGGGATTTTAGGTTCACTGCAAACTGACTAGAAGCCCGCACATGACCATCTTGATAATGGACCCAAGAGGATTCCACCAAAGAGCGAAAACAATCTAAATATGACAAGTTGGAGTTGTACTTAAAATGATCTATTGGATTAACTATAGGAGATCCAATTTCCAGGAAGATGGTAAAATAATCCGAAAACATATAAGATCCAACCCAAGACTGAAACAAATGCTTATCTTCAAATAAGAGTTCATTCATAAAAATCCTATCTAGTCTTTTATAAATACCTTGATCTCTAGCACTCTTGTTGGACCAAGTCAGCTTTATCTCCATAGGCTTAACATCTATCCATCCATGCACTACAAACATATCCCGAAGTATCCCAAAAACAACTTCATCATGGGAATTGCAACCCCAAACCTCGTTTAAATGGAGCGTAAGATTCAAGTCCCCTCCCACAATCAAATCATACTCGACCTGATAACACAATTTCTCTAAAACAAAATACTAGAATTCCAATATATCCACATACAGGCCATAAATATTAAGCACCAAAAAGATATGGTCTAACTCCCTACCATAAAATTATACCCCCAAGGATGAGTTCCAAACAAAAACATTGAGAACATGTAGATGAGAACAAATCCCCAATATCAAACCCCTAGAACGAACTTGAGTATCCGCGAAAAAGAAATGAAAATAAGGAAACGTCTTCTCTAATCGATAAACAATATTCATACCAATTGCCATAGTTTCTTGTAACAACACAATGCTAATTTTTTCTAAATATATCAAACACTTGAGAGCTAACATTTTTCCTTTCCCTCTAAGTCCACATACATTGATGGAAATAATATTCATTATGAACCACCCTCATTGGATTTTCTTGCTTTAAGTACCTCTAATAACTGTAATT
This sequence comes from Pseudotsuga menziesii, assembly GCA_001517045.1. NCBI lineage: Eukaryota > Viridiplantae > Streptophyta > Pinopsida > Pinales > Pinaceae > Pseudotsuga > Pseudotsuga menziesii. Next base: position 362,725 of record LPNX010211848.1, on the reverse strand, counting down.
GGAGACCTTGATATATTCCACGCTTCGCCTTCTCCTTTGCATGAAACATTTTGGATTTGCTCTGATATTTTCCTATAGAAGCTCAGACGACATGCCATTTTTAATCCTTTGATTCTTTCACCACCTTTAACACATTAGCGCAAAAAATATGGGCCCCTACTACCATTACCATAATAACTATCTTCTTTACCTGAAAGCGACCTAACTCTAACCAAAGATGGATCAACAAGCTCTACCTCATCCACTAACACATCCCCCAAGGAATCTACAACAGATGCCACCTTATTGTCCACTTAGTGTAAATCAACATCCCTCGAGCATTCCACCATCTTTCATGCAGCTTCCACGACACCTTCAATAACATCCAAAGGCCCAAATCTCTCCAAAACCAATTTACCACTATCTTCCCAGAGGTTCACAATCTTCATCATTTGACTACATGAAATCTCAAAACCCTCCATAATATTAGAAAAGTTAGGAAATTTCTCATCCTCCACACCTAGATAAGAAGGAAGGACTTCATCCCTAATAATATCATCCTACACTTCTTTATTTTCCAGCGGGGATCAAATGATCTCATAGTCATGTTCCACTTGCAGGTACTGTGAGCTACTTTCATCCCCCTTAGGCACTTCTTTATGTTTCCAATTTTATTCACAAATTGAATGTTATAGTCAACAACAACATGCCCATAAATATGACAATGAGCACATTTGAAGGGGAAATTAAGATAGTCCAAGGGTTGGGAGAAAATGAACTCACTAGAAACCAGATCAATAGACTAAAAAGGCCTTGACTTGCATCCACTTCCACCAGTATTCTGGCCACCAACCTCCTCTGCATCTTAAATAAATCAAAAATCACTGCCAAAAACTTACCAATATCATCCCCACTTTTCTTAAAACCTTCCCGTGACTATAATTTAAGAGGAAGGAAGGGAAATTTCACCCAAATAGGGAAAGATGCCAGCGTGTCCATCCTCGGATCAAACAAGGGATGCCAAGGTTAGAGTTCCAAAGGGAATTTCCCACATAACCAGGAATGATGTAATATGGATTTAGTGTCCTCCATCGACTTGAACTCAAATCCTAACAATCCACGCAAAAGGATAAAATTTTTAGGAGTATAGCTAATGAACTTAGACTAGGATTCTTCCACCCAATTCTGTACAGTAGCTTTCGAGAATGTCCTTCCAAAAAACCACCCGATAAGACCTCTAGAGGAGAAATTAGGAATCTCAATTACTAGGACATCTCTTCCTATCACTAAATTCTTACTAGATCCTTTATATTTTAATACTTTCTTCCACTTCTTTCCAGTAGCCACAAATGCACTAGAAGGAAGGATCCTTGATTCTTTCACAAAAATTCCTTGCAATTCATCTTGATGAACCCTACTACCATTGAATATATATCCTTTAGTAGTCTTCGAACCCTCCACCACCTTCTCCAAAGCCACATACACATCACCCATATTATCATTATTTGACCTAGATTGAATAATGCCAAGTACTCCGACAATACTTCCCATGTAGATAACTAGTACCAACCTCCTCATTATTTTTAGGACTTGATCGTCCAATCCCAAGTGAAAAATAAATAGGTTTCTTAATACCTTCCTCCAAAGAGGAAGCCACATCACCCTCTTCCGCCTTCCCCTCCCAAGAACCCATCACTGTCCCACCAGACCATAATCATGAATGAATCCCTTATGTTAGTTCCATACTTAGAGAAATAAGAGCGCCCTTAGAAGGAGTACCATCGCCTGTATGAATGAGGTGATACGAAAATGAACCAAATCTAGGAAAAGTGACATATTCTGACACTTCCAATGAATTCCTAACAAAATCTATAGACCCCTGCTAGATCCCATCATTCACACCACTCCCATTGACCTAGGAACCATCCCCTCCACTAGAACTAAAACTAAGAAGAAACCTCCTGATCATATGCAAAAATACTTGTATCATAATTGTATTTGTCCGAGTAGTTGACTAGGGTACCAAATACAATCTCCATGAAACCTAATCAAGGCCGATGTAATGTCCCCGACCTTCAATTACCAACGATGGAGAGGATGCGACCATCAGACTAACTATCAAGTGGGAAAAATATCCCCATGAACATAACGACATGAACATGCATTGGATTAACAACAAGTACAGAAATATAAAACCTGCAATTATATAGCGGGAGTAATCATCCATGCAAGCATTCATAAGATTATGCACATATTCATTAATGTACAACAGAAACAAACACATTCCCTCAATCATTCTTCATGTTCATAATAATTCATAAGCAAATACAATTGTAGATATAAAATGGACAAGAGTACTTATCTTTAAATAATTTGGCCCGCAACTAGCTACATCGCTGCAACGTTCCACCCAACCGTAGGCCAATGCACTCATCAATCTCTTAGAAAAACTACCACCCCCGAGCTGGGCATGGTTACACAAGGATATAGGGGACAACAATAGGCTCACACATAGCCCAAATCAAGCATCCATAGTCAAGCCAACACACAATTGGGTTTCAAAGACTGACACAAGCATATAGCCAAAGTTTATACCAGTCACAGCCAAACCAACAGATGGGTTTATCAGGTTATCATCCAAGCCATCCTTCAAGTTGGGTTTGGCAGGATTCTAAGGAAGTGGACAGGAAGAACTGTTAAGATAGTGAGCTCATCCACAGATCTAAGGACACCTTCACAAGATCTATCTGGCCCAACAACCACATGGTCTACACACCCAACACAAGGAAGTGTCCCCTTCTCTGCTCCCCAGCCCCTCGGGCTACCCCTTCCCTTCCAGTGCTCTTCAAGATGTGTAGATAAGGTTCACCAACCACTCTTATCTTATGGTGAAGTTCCACACTAGGTTTATCAAGCACATTCTACGTCTCTTCCACTCCTAATATTGCATACAGGTCAGAACAAAACAATAGAGGCATACACAACAATTTCCAGGTTCTGGAATTATAGGAAAACATATTGGGGAACCCAAAATCAGAAGTCCAACTAAGGGAAAACAACTCCCTAACAACAATTCGGTTTCCCAAGTTCATTTATGGCCATAACGTGGCCAAAACGAACTCAACAGTAGTCAGAATTCATGGGGATTCCATCCCATTCTCTTTGCAACCACAACAACGAATTTCCTCACTAAAAATCAACACAAAAACCCCAGCAAAGATCCCGACTATTGGATAATCACAAAATACTTCCTAGCCATGGGGAAAAAACATAGGAAATCACCAAAAACATGACCGGGGAACACACATAGGCTCCAAATACGTCAGGAAGAGAGGATTGTGGATGCCTGAAGGCATCACACACTCACAAAACAAAATCACGGGGAAAATGAGAGCTCCCCAAGCTTCTTCGTGCGTGAGAAGAAAATCCCCTGCCCTGCATGAATGAGGTATTGATGCCTCTTGCCTGATGAATGCAAATGAATTCCCATGAGCTTCCTCTTTCCCCCAAAATGCATGAGAGAGACCCACGTGCATGAGGGATGGGTAATCAATCGCCGACATGGGCTCTTACTTGCCCAAGAAGACAAGAAAACATTTTTGGGTGACTGGGCAGAAAAGACAAAAAGGGTAGATGAAGCATTTTATAGGTTTTCCCCCTTAGACATGGCTTTTCCAATAGGTTCAAGGGTTTAATTCGCCCCCCCCTATTCCTTGAGGAATCATGCCCCCGTCTCTTTAACGTTGCGGCGCGTAGCTAGTCGTGGTATTTTTTTATTAATTAGCATTTTACATGATGTCTCAAACTATACTGTGCCTGGCTAGCACATAACCATCGACATCGATTTTCATCGCCAAAACATAAAACAATAAACCCATGGTGGGGCCTTTTCCTTGAGCTCCACACCATGATTTAATACAATATTTACATCATATGTAATTTAATACCATGGGGTCGAAACCGGGGTGTTACATTCCCCACCCCCCCCCCTTCAATAGCACTGTCCTCAGTGCTTTACAATATTGAACAAAATAGGTATGCCATTCACATGGAATCCTCCAGTTCCCACGTATCCTTTTCAGGACCGCGGTGCTTCCTCTGCACCTTCATCTGTCCACTGGCATGATTTGGAACTCGTCCAAGTCCTTGTTCGCATGCATCAACATACGCCACAGGAGCCCCTTTTTTTTCTAATCTTGGAGAATCCTTCTCCTCATCTTGGAACATTTCTGATGTCTTTGGAAAGTAGCAATACCTATGCTTAAACCCCAAGCAATGAATAAATTACCATGTTAGCATTCACAAGATTTTCCAAAATCATATATGAATCACATGCACATGTACATTGACATAAAATTGACAAGAAGTTGTCAAGTGAACCAAATACTTATCTGCATAAGTATCTCCTTGGGTTCCACCAGTATCCGACTTGGCTTCATGGTACCAACAAAACCTGCCCCACCCCTCATAAGGATGGTACCTCTTTTCTACGGTACAGTCCCTTGAGCATACCCACCCTTCCGGTGCTTTCTAGGGTGTGCATTAAAAGGTAACCAAATTTATGCAAGCCTCGGATCACCTACTAATACCTCTCAATTGAGGTTTAACAGCTCCATTCTTGAGCCCAACACCTCTTCAGGTGCTTCAATAGCAGTTCTATTCAAGAGCCTGCACCTCCTCTAGGTGCTTATCAAACTTAGGTGCTTTCCTTTCGAACACCACTACATATTCAATTCATATATCAGATTCATTTTCGCAAGATTTATTTCTTAACAAGATTTTCAACATCTTAGCTGAATCATTATACACATGTGTAATTACAAAAGTCAACCAGGATTTGCCAAATAATCCAATACTTATCTGTATTGTGCGTTTCCCCTCTGGTCCACAGGGTCTTGCTTTGCTTTGCAAGCCTTGGAATCGCCTATGGACTTGGATGTTAGGTCAGCATGTAGGTTGCTCCACAACATCAAATAATTAATGTCCAGCCAATACACATTCATGCTAACTTGGAAGGAAACTTTACTATGACCATTTCTAGGTTAAGGCTCTACTATGGATCCCTAGGCATATAACAGCCCTATTTCAGCAACACCTTCACAACTCCTCATCAAAATCCCTACAACCTCCACAACCTCCACAACATCCTTTTATACACATCAATCCTTACACCGTATCCCCTCACAACAATCTTTTATTTTTGCTTCTTTAGTGTGCAACACCAAATTGCATCCATTTGGCCTGATAACACAAGCAATATAAGCAAACTCGTCATCGTTATTTCTCTAAAACCGTAACTATATTTCATAACATTCACTATCAAGTATTGAAACACCAGGAGTGCATCCACTCTCTAGGGTGAAGTCAATATTGAAAACCCTATCATGACCCGACATTGGGAAAGTGTGCACCCCTCTCCAATGTGAGCCATGTAGTCCCTACTCATACTCAAGCATTCTGCCATAATGGAAATAAAATCAAAACATGCTTTGCATATTGAATCTAACAATTAGACATGCATATTCTTAGCTAGGGTAAGAGAACACTTATCCATTTGTAGATGTAGTATTTCTTCATTAATAAGGAATGGGGGCTCCCTTCTCTGAGTTGACAGTTCCTCGGTTTTCCATCCCAACTCCTTTTTTCATTCCATATCCCACATATTTCTTACTGACATAATCTTTACCATCTCACTCATATTGTTTACCAATCATGTAGTGCAGATGGGACATTACTAGAATGTCCAATGGAGTTTCACCCGAAACCCATTTCCAAGATATGGGATCCTTCCCATGAAGTTTGGCTCCTGCAGGTCGTCACATATGGTATTCCTACAATGTGTATTCCTGACACATTTATCAAGTAGCCAAATAGACAACATCATTTACTAATACAATCCAAATATGATTGTTCCATAACTAAGCAATGGCACAAGCAATTAAATTCAATATGAATTTGCAACTCTGTCTACTACAGAAATTGATTTTCTTGGCAATGAGGCGATCCTCATTTGTTTGTCTCTTGTAAGCGGTACCATTCTTCCCATTATAATTTTATGCTTACTAGCATAACATGAACATCCATTACAACACGTCCTCCTGACACAATTCTATGCAAGCCAACAGTGATTAGTAATTATCAACAAATTCTCAAGTATGAAATTTACAAGTCCAAATTGACAATTCGTTCTGCACATAAACTATTTTTACAACCATGAGACTCTTCTCATGAGGTTTGGCTCTTTCACATGGTAGATTCCTACCATCGTCATGGACTTACCCACATTGCCATGCCCAGAACAATCTACCTGAAATCTGAACTTAATCATCCAAATAGTGAGAGTTAGCAATAGGAAACTTCAGTCATTAAATATTGCAAGACAAGCATATCCATGGTTAGCATAATTCAAAACCATCATAGGAGATCATAGTCTCCTATAAACAAAAAACTTGCTATTTGAAGTTTCAAAACATGTTCTCAATCATGAGATCCTTCTCATGGCACATGGTAGCTTCATGGCCTGGATTCCATTGGGCACCACCATATTGCTCCGCTCAGGTCATTCTACCCGAGTCTTCAGGAAGTCCTCATATGTATGCCCATACATACAAGAGGCATTTCCTCATGGAACTGCAAGATCACATGTAGGCCTACTCAGCCTATACATAGGATCCACTTACATGCAGGAGATATTTCAGTGAACTTTTTGCAATACCCTACAAGTCCCACAGAATATATCACATTTGTTAGCTTTCTTGAAGCATGCCAAGTCACCATGGCCTCAATATTTTCAGGGTCTCCAGATATTCCTCTATCTGAAATAATTGTGGCCCGAATGATGAATTTTATTTTCATAGAAGTCACATTCTCTCAAATCTACATACAACTTATGCTTCCTGAGCAAATTCAAAGTCAACCTCAAAATGTTTTACGTGTTCCTCCTCATTCTCATAATAAATAATAGTACTATTAAGGAAATCAAAACAAACCTGTCCAGATACTTACCGAAACATTATTCATGAAGCATCATAGGATCCATACCTTGCCCTGAAGGTTGTCCTATGAACATTTCCATCCTTGAATTTTACCTGGTTCAACTGTCTGAACCCATACACAATCAAAGTGTACCATCTTTCTTTTCTCAAACCACACTAGTGCTCCTCACTGGAACACACTGGGCCTAACATGCTCCTTTTTCCACAACTCTTGCAGCTGCATCATTAGCTCTAACAAGTCTGAGTTCCTATGCCACATGAAAATCCTCCAACCTAGGAGTATCATTAACTGTTACCTCCAAAACATGAGTTGCATACACTCTGCAACCTTTCCCATAGAACTTCTTTAGTTGCATTACTGAAGATTTCCTCCCAGAGATCACTTCTGGAATTCCTTTCACAACCTTTAGGTTGCTTCTTCATCCAAGCACTTCAAAGGTATTTTTGTAACAATCAAGCATTTTTCTTTGTGCTTCCAACCAATCCATTCCAATGAGGACATCATAGGATCCAGGTGGAAAAACATTCAGTATGCACAGGTGGCTAACCCATTGTCACGTCCCCATCCCTTAGACTGACGAAGAGGACGCGACCAACACACCAAACACTGGAAAACAACTCCATGAACATAAACAAAAGAGATCAATGCTGAAATTAAAAGCTTAACATGATGCATAACAGGAATGCCAAACATACAAGCATACACAGATGCATAATTCCTCAAAGCATTCAGCGGAAGCAAACATATACATTCCAACATTCCGCATGTTCATCTTAATACATGAAACAATAGATACATTGCAGAGATGAGACAATCAGGAGTACTTATCTTTTAATGAAGAACTTGCCCGCAACCAGCTACGTCGCTACAACGTTCCACCCAACCATAGGCCAGCATGCTCATCAATCTCTCAGCGACACTGCCACCCCTGAGTTGGGCATGATTCCTCCAAGGATAAGGGTCAATGCAGGCTTACACATAGCCGAGGGACACAATCAACAAACCAACACCGCTGGGTTTATCAGGCCATCAACCAATCGGCCAAGCTAGCAAAATCCGAAGACCAACCACTGCATACACGCAACAAAACAATCTCTTCACAGCCCTGTGAAGAAGGCAAAGACAACCGACAAGTGACAGTCCCAACCAACAGGTGAAACACAGCTCAAGCCATAAGACAACTCAAAGTTGTTATTGGCCCTTACATGGCCAAAAAAACTCAACAACAACCCAAAACTAGGGTACTTTAGCAACCCAAACTCACAATGCAAACGATGGCAACAATCCACAGCCCACAGTGGATAAGAAACAGAACTCCCAGCATAGCCATGGGAAACTTAGCTAACAGATGTGGCAATCACAGTCACAAACTCACAATGAAGACGATGGCAGCTATACACAGTCCCAAAACAGGGACATCATTGATGACAGAAAACGGCTCACTAAGAATCCATAGCGACCCAAAACACAGTTGGACACCACAACCAACAAAACGTGGGGAAGATGATAGTCCCACAACGTAATCAGTGAGCACGGCTCACAACATGGGAAAATGACTCCAACGGTCTGTGCGTGAGGAAAAATTGCACCAAACCGCAAAACACAGAGGAAAACATATACATACCACTGAACCCGGTATGGAACACACAGGCACACGGCCCTGAGCGTGAATGGCCCCTGCACCCAAAAATCCTGGGTGACAGCCACGGTTTCACCCTCTCCCTGCGTGAGGAAAACCGACGCAGAACTCCCGTGCATAAGAAGAAGACAGAATGTCTCTCTGCGGGAGGATCCCAGCCTACGCGTGAAGAGAAATAGCTTCGCCTATGCGCGCGAATCAACAGACCAACGGGAGGAACAAACATGCCATCGAGAGGAGGAACAAGCAGACCTCCATTGTGAAGGTTGAAGACCCGGCACGAGAGCAAACATACAATCGGGAGAATGGCCTAAGCGTGCAGATGAACAGACTTCCCCTTCGCATGAGGAAGATGAATGGACACCGCCAGAAGCCTAGCAGATAAGGGAGTGGGGAGTGAATGCAGTCGTGGGTGGAGTGGGCATGTGGGAAAGGGACTGACAGTCCTTCCACACCCACCACAATTACTGCCCCAACTACCCAAAACAAGACATTGAAGGGGTTGGATGAGACAAGGGAAGGTGGAAAACAAAACAAGGTGGTAACACATGGGTTTTCCCCCCACCCCTTATCCTTTGGAATCATGCCCTTTTCATTCAATGTTGTACTGTCGTAGCTGGTTGTGGTTTATTTTATTTGATGTGCGTATTTACATGATGCAGAACTATAATGTGCCGAATAGCACGATAAACCATCGGCAACTATCCCCCATTGCCAAAACATACACAACCAAATCGATGGCGAGGATTTTGCCTTTAGCTCCTCACCACGATTAATTTACAATATGTACATCATGAAAACGGGGTCAAAACCGGGGTGTTACACCCATCCATGACCAATGGACATTCCTTACCACCTTGCTGACTTTCCTCCTGGTTCCAGTGGCTATTTGGACTAACCATGATCCTTTATGCTTTTACTTCTTCAAAGTGCACATCTCACAAGTGCAAGGGTGATATAGCTGTGAGTGGATCCATGGTCAATCAAAACAAAACAATTTTCCCATCAATCTCACCCTCAACTTCCACCATAGTTGAGTTATGACCTGCCTGGCAGTATATAATTTTTTAGGAATGATCCCTGCTTCTTGACCCACAGTTTCAGCTTCACAACATCGAACATATTTCCTTGTCAATGACCTAAATCTATCTTTGCTCAAGCATCCGTCCTATGCTTTACAACCTGCATATATACACCATCTAAATTTGCTTTAATGTTATCTTCATATGGTGTCCCTTCATTTATACAGAATGATATTCTTCTTTATAGAAATGTCCTTGTACATTTCTTTTTCTTCCTTCATCCTCTTATCATCTTCACTTGACTGTCTCAGGGGAATGATGGGGGTCAAGGGGGCTTGCAATCTGGCGCATAAACATGCTTCCATTTTTCCATCTTTTTGGCCCTTGAAATCCCAATGAAAGCCTGCTAAGATCCCTATTAAAAGATCCATTTCAGCTCCATCTTCAGTTCTCTTCCACTATAGCAGAAAAAAAATGTTCCACATTAGCCCAGCGTGGCAGCTCCTTCCCCTTTTTCCACCGTCACTGTAGTGGCTTCAAGTTCTTTTTCTTTCTGCTGCCGTAGCGGCTCAACTTTCATTTTTCATCCACCGTTGCAGCTCGCTCTTCTTTTCCTAGCCGCCACTGCATCAACTCTTTCATCACTTTCCTTCGACTGCCATTGCAAGTCAGATCTCAACTTCTGGCCGCTACGCCACATCGAAAGACTTTCTAATTTTCATCTGAAAACTTCTTTTCTCTCCCGCTGCCATAGCGGCTCTTTCTTCATCTTCTTTCTATCCAGCATCGGCTTAACCCAACCAACGCTCATCAACTCTTTCTTCATTATTCACTTGTCGTGGAGGAAATATTTTCCATTTCCAGCTGCCGTTGCAGCTCGATCATCTTCTTCATCTCGCCACTGTTGCGTCTTCTCCTTCACTTTTCGCCTGCCGCCATAGCCGCTCAAATTTCGGTTTCCTCCCACGGACTATTTTTCGTCTTCCAGCCAATTTCCCATACTTGGGAAAAAATTTCAAAATTTCCTTTCACCTTCTTATTCTATTCGTCATAGTGGCTCAATGTTCATCTTTTCTCTGCCGCTACACGTTAGCTCTATCTTCCTTTCTCCGTCGCTGCAGTGGCTAAAACTTCTCTTGTCTGCCACCAGTGTGGATCCCCTCTGGAAAACAGTAAAACTCGTCCACTCTATCAGTAAGAATCAGGCAATCATAGCCGCCGTAGTAGCTCGATTATGAAAATTCATCCAATACTGTCAGCTCACTTCAGTTATCTTAGCCATCAAGGAAGAATTTTCACACTTAGAGAAATGTTTGAAAATTTCTCTTGTCTACTAAACACACACAGAGGTTGTTTCTCCCTCTATCACTGCTCTATCTTGGCCCATTGAGGCCCAATGCTGCAACCAGTGCTCTGATACCACACTATAACATCCCCGCCCTTCAACTACCAATGATGGAGAGGATGCGACCATCAAACTAACTGTTAAGCGGGAAAAATATCCCAATGAACATAATGACATGAACATGCATTGGATTAACAATAAGTACAGAAATATAAAACCTGCAATTATATAGAGGAAGCAATCATCCATGCAAGCATTCATAAGATTATACACATATTCATTAATGTACAACAGAAACAAAATCATTCCCTCAATCATTCTTCATGTTCATAATAATTCATAAGCAAATACAATTGCAGATATAAAATGGACAAGATTACTTATCTTTAAAGAATTTGGTCCACAACTAGCTATGTCGCTGCAACGTTCCACCCAACCGTAGGCCAGTGCGCTCATCAATCTCTCAGCAACACTTCCACCCTCGAGCTGGGCATGATTCCACAAGGATCTAGGGGACAACAACAGGCTCACACATAGCCCAAATCAAGCATCAATAGTCAAGCCAACACATAGTTGGGTTTCGCAGACTTATGTAGGCATATAGCCAAATTTTATACCAGTCACAGCCAAGCCAATAAATGGTTTTATCAGGCTATCAGCCAAGCCATCCTTTAAGTTGGGTTTGGAAGGATTCTAAGGCAGTGCACAGGAAGAATTGTTAAGCTAGTGAGCTCATCCATAGAGCTAAGGACACCTTCACAAGATCTATCTGGCCCGACAACCACATGGTCTACACACCCAACACAAGGAAGTGTTCCCTTCTCTGCTCCCTAGCCCCTTGGGATACCCCTTCCCTTCGAGTGCTCTTCAGGATGTGCAGAGTAGGTTCACCAACCACTCTTATATTATGGTGAAGTTCCACACCAGGTTTATCAATCACATTCTACGTCTCTTCCACTCCTAATCTTGCATACAGCTTAGACCAAAACAACAGAGGCATACACAGCAATTTCCAGGTTCTGGAATTATAGGAAAACATACAGGGGAACCCAAAATCAGAAGTCCAACTGAGGGAAAACAGCCCCCTAACTGCAATTCGGTTTCCCAAGTTTGTTTATGGCCTTAAAGTGGCCAAAACGAACTCAACAATAGTCAGAATTCATGGGGCTTCTATCCCATTCACTTCGCAACCACAACAATGAATTTCCTCACTAACAGTCAACATAAAAACCCCAGCAGAGATCCCAACTGCTGGATAATCACAAAATACTTCCCAACTATGGGGAAACAACACAGGAAATCACCAAAAACGTGACTAGGGAAAACACATAGGCTCCAAAGATGTCAGGAAGAGAGGATTGTGGATTCCTGAAGGCATCACACACTCACAACAACAAAATCATGGGGAAAATGAGAGCTCCCCGAGCTTCCTCCTGCATGAGAAGAAAATCCCTTGCATTGCATGCGTGAGGAATGTGAATGAATTCCCACGAGCTTCCTCTTTCCCCCAAAAGTCATGAGAGAGACCCACATGCATCAAGTATGGGTAATCAATCCCTGACATGGGCTCTTACTTGCCCAAGAAGACAAGAAAATGTTTTTGGGTGACTGGACAGAAAAGACAAAAAGGGTAGATGAAGCATTTTATGGGTTTTCCCCCTTATACATGGCTTTTCCCATAGGCTCAAGGGTTTAATTCATTCCCCCCTATTCCTTGTGAATTCATGCCCCCATCTCTTTAACGTTGTGACACGTATCTAGTCATGGTATTTTTTATTAATTAGCATTTTACATGATGTCTCAAACTATACTGTGCCTGGCTAGCACATAACCATCGGCATCGATTTTCATTGCCGAAACATAAAACACTAAACCCATGGTGGGGTCTTTTCCTTGAGCTCCACACCATGATTTAATACAATATTTACATCATTTGTAATTTAATTCCATGGGGTTAAAACTAAGGTGTTACAGCCGAAGCTCTAGAACCATTGAAAACCCTAACTCTAGCAAACCCTCATATCTCCTCCGAGAGATGTTGGTTTATATGGGTTAAGGTGAATACTACTTGATCCCTTCTACAAAATTACACTCAAAGTGATGTTGGTTAGCTCGTTGCTTCATTCTATTTTGAGCCAAAATCAAATTGTCTTTGAGTGTGTGAAGAATGTCTTCTTTGGTGTGAAGCATGCAATCCACAACATGAACCTTGGATGTTCCTAGAAAATATGAAGCTATTAAAATGATTTTTTAGCCATAGAAAGCTTCATATGGTGTCATTTTGGTAGCACCATGATAAGTGGTATTGTACCACCATTATTAAAGGGGTAGCCATTATGCCCATTATTGTGGCCTTTCTAAAGCAACGTGTCACAAATAGGTTAATAAGCATTTTTTAACCACTTTTGTTTGTCCATTGATTTAGGTATGATAAACAATGCTCATTTTCAATTATGTACCCTAATTTTTAAAAAAATCCTACAAAAAATTGTTGGTGAATGTGGGATCCCAATCTGGCACAATGGAAGTGGGCATGCAATGTAGCTAAAAAATATGATCCATGACTTGGGAAATTGTGGATGGCATAAATGGTTGTGATAATGAGCACAAATGACCATATTTGGAAAGGTAGTTGACTACCACATGGTGATTGATTTGTTACCATATTTTTGGAGGCCCTATATAAAATCCATGGAGATACCAATCTAGATAATGGCTAGGATTGGTAGTGGTTACAATGCTCCATGTGACTTCATCATCTCACCCTTGTTTCTTTGACATGAAACACATACCATTACAAAAACCAATATGTTTATTTTCGTGTCTTTCGGAAATAATTAACACTTAGTTATTTCATAGGCTTTATGAAATATGGAGTGAACTATAATAGGTGATTAATGCAACTCCTTTAAGACCCTTTGTTTTAAATAATATTTTTTCACTAGAAGAAACATCCTGTATACTTGAAGTTATGTTCCCATCATGCATAACACTTATGGGGGTTGGGATCTTCCTAAAATTCCCTTTGGATGAGTTGAACCACAATATAATTTTCCAACCATTTTTTATGGGATTCATTGGGCCAAATGGGTATGGGTAAGGATAAGGTAAAGAGTGGCCCTTCCTCCTCATATTTCCTTGATAAAGAAACAACCACCACAATTTATTTACCTTCCTTTTATATAATATATAAACATACCCACGCATCTTAATGACCTGTTTATGCTACTTTGGTTATGATAACCTTTGTTCCATAAAATAATTTAAACCATGATGATTGAACTTGATTTGAAAGTGCAGTCACCCAATGAGATGTGGGTTGTGTGTCTCAACTTCATGATGTATGGCCATCATCTCTTTCTCAGAGGTGTATTTTTCCAAATTGTGGTTACACAATTGCTTATTGTCGAGTTCTAAGGGGGTCCATTCTTCCATAAACACTATGACAAGAACTATGTCTAAGGTATCACATTCCAAGACAAAGCTATTCTTGAATTCTGACATTTCTAATACTATAGTGGTGCAAATGAGTTCCTCTAAATTTGAGAAGGCATATTTAGTGACCTTGCTCCATACAAAGACATTCTTTTTTTGGTGGGTTTTTTAAGGGGGTAACAATTTTTTTATATATTTTTTCACAGACTTCCTATAGTATCCAGTAAGTCCTACAAATCGATGCCAACTATTCAAGCTCTTGGGGAGTGTCTAATCCATCATAGCCACAATTTATTTAGGATCCATACACACCCTGCCTTGACTGACAATGTGATACAAGTATTTGACCATTGAAGTGCCAAAAGCACATTTGGAGTGTGTAAAGAACAACAAGTGGCCCTACAAGAGTTTCAAGGAACTATCATCATGCTTCACATGGGATTCTCATATTTTGATATAGATCAAGATATCATTAAAGAATACAAGAAAAAAAATATGTAGGAAGGGTTGAAAAATAGTTTTCATGAGGATTTTAAATGTGGATGGAGCATTGCAAATTCCAAAACGAAATCACTAAAAAATCATAATGACTTTCATGTTTACATAAATCCGTCTTAGGGATATATTCCTCCATTCCTATTTCGGGGTATTTTGAGCAAAGGTCTAGTTTAGTGAAAATATTGTTTCCATGAATCTTATCCAAGAGATCATTGATAACTAGAATGATAAATTTGTCTTTGATGGTTGATTGATTAATAGCCTCAAAATTAGGACACATGAACCAAATGCCTTCATTCTTTGATACCATAAAAATAGGTGATAAGTAAGGGAAGATATTGGGATGTATGGCTCCAATGTCAAACAACTCCCAAACGATATTTTATTTTCATTATTTTGTTTAAAACGTTACCTACAAGGATGTACATTGGGTGGTCGATTACCTAGCATCAGGGGGATACCATGGTCATGCTCATTGCATGAAGGTGGTCATCCCTATGATGTTCCAAATACCCATTGATCTTTAGTTAGGAGCATTTTCAAATCATGGTGTCTTGTTAAAAACAAGCATATGTGGCCTTCATAAACTAGATCTGGGAAATGTATCCTCCATATGATTTGTTATGGTTCCATGGGGTAAAAATTAGTGTTCAATTTGGGTAATCCAATTGGCTAGATTAGAACTATCAAACTTTTTCATGTCTACTTTGGGAAATTGATGCCAATAATTTCAACCATTAAAGGGTGCTTGATGACTATCTTTATCTAGAAAAATCGTGTTAGTGTGATAATATTTTTATGTTGAAGATTCTCTAGTTGGTGGATTGATGTATTGTTTTAGAAATTTGATCACTATGGATGTAATTAGCATTCCTATATAATTTTTTAGGTTCCTAATCTCAACACCTTTCATGTTAACCCTTTATGTGAGTTGAGATACCAAGGAATTAAGCTAAGAAACCAAGGAGTCAAGTTGTAGATGCTGAATTTGTAGGCCATGGATTTTGTCAAGTTGACTCTTGATGCTTCACATGGTTGGAGCCCCACATTTTTCTATATCTAGATCAAGATATCATCAAAGAATACAAGCACAAAAATATATAGGAGTGGTTTAAAAATATTGTTCCCGAGGCTTTGAAAGGTGGATTAAGCATTGAAAATTCCAAAGGGAATCACTAAGAAATCAGAAGGAATTTCATGTTAGTGGAAAAATGTCTTAGGGATGTCTATTTCTAGTTTAGTGAAAAACTTGTTTCCATGAAGATTATCCAAGATATCATTGATAACTATAATGGGAAATTTGTATTTGATAGCCAATTGATTAAGAGCCTCAAAATCAGGACACATGCACCAATTTTATTTATTATTTAATACCATGATAATAAGGTATAAGTAAGGGAAGATATTGGGACTTATGGCTCCAATATCCAATAGTTCCCAAACTATGCACATTGGAAAAATGTACCTATAAGGATGTACATTGGGTGGTTGACTACCTAGGATCAAAGGGACACCATGGTCATGCTCATTACATGAAGGTGGTAATCCACGAGGAGTTTTAAATACCCATTGATGTTTAATTAGGACCACTTGTAAATCATGGTGTCTTGTTCAAAACTAGCATATATGGCCTTCACAAGCTAGCTCTAGGAAATGTATCCTCCGTAAGATTTCTAATGACAATTCCACCATTACAAATTCTCTAGATCCAAAATATGTCATTAGGTGATTAGTAGTTCCATGTAGACAAAAATAATGTTCCATTGGGTAAATAAAAAAAACTAGATTTGAACCATCAAAATTTTTCATGTCTACTTTAGGAAAGTGACGCCATAGATTTCAATCATGAAAGGGTTTTTGATGACTATGGTTATCTAGAAATATCATGTTAGTGTTATGGTATTTTATTGCCTAAGAATTCCTAGTTGGGGGAATGATGTGTTGTTTTGGAAATTTGACCCCTATCGATGTAAGTATAATTTATATCTAATATTTTAGGTTCCTTATTTCAACACCTTGTGTGTTAACCTTTGATGTGAGTTAAGAGACTAAGGAATCAAACTAAGAAAGCAACGAATCAAATTGATGATGCTGAATTTGTAGGCCTTGGATTTTGTCCTTTGTAGCTATCATATTGCAAGTATGAGTGATAGGGACCACTTCCTCTTGAAGTGTTCTATCCCATATTTATCTCAATGCAACCAATGTATTTATATGAGACTTTTTAGATATATCTCAACCAAATGTATTGTCAATTCCAAAAAAAGAGTTACTATATAGATATATCCATGTGATCAACATGATGCAAAAAATATTTTGAGCCAGGGCCCCCATAGTAGTGCTGACATGAACCTCTTTTTTTTAAATGCTGGTGGGAGTATTACCTCCTTTTGAGTATTACTATGTTGAAAAAAATCCTAAATTCCTTATATAGTGAAAGGTGTAGGAATATCATTGTCATATTACAAAGGTTAGGTCTTTTAGTGTCCTAAGGACAAAAACATGTGAAGTGATATAGTTCTCTAATCTACTAAAGGGTTTCCAATAATAGTAATTAGCCAAATCTTTCAAGACACCACCCAAGCCAAAAATGTATCATAAATAAGAAAAAGGTAGAGAAAAATAAACAAAAATGAGAGAGAAAAAGAGAATATTATGGTATTTCTGTGATAAATTTTGATACCGAAGTCAGATTAGGGCGATATTGGTACGGTTGGAAAGGTCTCATCAAGGGATACAACTTTCCTGTTTTTAGTTTTGCTAAATTTCTCATGGTTTGGTTGGGGCGTTCATTTTTGTAAATATGGGAATGAGGAATTTCGAAAAACATCTTTTCAAATATGCTTTCAAGATGCTTTAAGAAAAGAATATTCTAAAAGATGCTTTAAAATATGCATGCTTTATGAAAAACATAATTCAAAGCATATTCTAAAATATACTTTTCATAAAGCATATTTGAAAAGATGCTTTTCGAGATTCCTCATGCCCAGATTTACAAAAATGCATGCCCCGACCAAACCATGAGGAATCTTACAAAGGTCAAAACACACAAGTTGTATCCCTCGACGAGACCTTTCCAAAAGTACCAAGAGCGCCCCAATATGACTTTGGGATCAAAATTTATCACAAAACTACCATAGTATTCTATTTCTCTCTCTCATTTTGGCTTATCTCTCTCTACCTTTTTCTTATTTAGGATACATTGTAGAAGAGAGTAGAATGTTATGCAACTAAGGAGGATAAACCATACCCTTTCCATACTACTGAATTCCCCAATATGCGAGAGTGATCCCCCCTAGTGATGTTTTTAATATTCTATAACAACAAGATGGATATATGTTTATGCTACATATACATATAGCCATGGAAGACAAATCCATATACATGTGTTTTTTGACATAGTACTACTCAAAGGGGTAACAATAGAGGTTCTAAATGTGTCTAACCAAGTGACTCCACTTGTATTTTCTACATGTATTATTCTCCAACCATAGATTTACCAATCAAACAAAAAATTTATGTGTTATTTAAAGATGTCAGAAAACATCTCTAGACTAAAATAAATCTACTAAAATCTGGGTACATGTTGGCTTAGGAAAGGTATTTTATAACACTTGTAGTTATCCTTAAATCTTATAATTTAACCACAAACAAGACATACAAAGAATACTAAAATGGATAAAAATAGATACAAGAGATAATTGGGGTGAGATATGCAAAATATAACCATTTTATTAATGGTTTCCAGAAGGAGAAAAAATTTCACAAGACTCTTAAGGTAGGGTGACCTCTCACTTAACACAAATCCAATTACAACAACCCTTAAAAAAACATTTCATATCCTTCTAGATCTATAAATAGTTTCTCAATATAAAAATACAAACTACTCGTGGTCCCATCATTAATGAGTACCAACCACCTAGTGGACCTTATTTGATAAATATGAGTATTTTACATTAAGTAACTATCCAATAACTAACTAACAGGACTTGTTCAAAGAAGTTGGCCACATGCGTTTTCTACTAGATCCTAAGTACCCTAAAGTATGGAAGTTATGGAAGGACCCTAACCATTATCATAATCATTATGTTGATAGTCATTAATGTACCCACTAATTAGTGGATATCATGGTGTCCAAAACAATGATGATGATGATAATTACTCTATCAATGATGTAAAACATAATGAAAAATTAATCTAGTTCTTTAATACATGATCCTTTCTCTCAAAATTGGTAAATTTCGATAATAGTCAAATTAATTAAGGGTCAAAATATTTCTTGAGAATTTGAGCACAATGTGTTGGATTCATTTTATTTTCCTATCATTTATGACATTTATATTTAAGGATAAGAATAAATATAAAATAAGTAGATGATGAACAAATAGTGTGTAGTAATAACATTACTTTATGAATAATATTAATCTAATATTCTTATCCCTCTATGTTGTGATATTTATAATTGTTTACTTGAAAATTGCAATTTTTTAAGGAATAAACCTTGTGGAAACCAAGGGATTCTTCTCCTTATTTATGGATGACATCCCTATTAAACCCATTAGTGTGCCTAACTCAAGGGAATTCAAACCAGGAAGCAATTTTCATGGGACTAGTTAAATTCATAGCAACACTGGCGAGATCTGGATGAGCTAACCACTTGGGATATGAGAATTGTAATGTGTGTGTGTGTGTGATATAAACTACAAAAAAATGTGATACATAAATACATTACTTTATATAATAATATTAATCCTCCACAACTTGAAAAAGAATTACAATAACAAATCATAATAATAAATAAATCATCAAATTCCTAGCAACATTGGTGACAACCAAATGACCTAACAACCACTTGGGATATTATAATTGTAATATATATACATGTGTGTGTGTAACGGGTAAATATACAACTTTTTATAATAATATTAATCCTCCATAACTTGAAAAATAATGACAATAACGATCATAATAATAAATAAAAGGCCAACATGTAATAGACAAACTATGAAACTCACACATGGAATGTCATGTACCAAATTCTTAAAATATCACAATAAATTGAACTACACAACATATACAACAAGTATAAACATGGACACAATTCAAAAATATATAAGAGATATGAGTTACACAATATGTACTCAAATAACTAGAAGAACCTCCTCCAAATACCCAAATACATTC
>LPNX010211848.1:265203-342465 GCA_001517045.1 Pseudotsuga menziesii | reverse complement strand
ATATATATATATATATATATATATATATATATATATTCAAAGTCATGCAATTATGGCCCCTTTATTAGTTGACCCTATTACATATACATTTACATATATTTACCCTGAGATATGCTCCCATTTGGATCATTTCATATACACATGCTTAGTTGGTCAAACATGATCTCCCCCTTTCTCGTTCTTACCTATATACAATACTCTTTTTGTGACATAAAATTTTCTTACATGTATCCAAAAATAAATCATGGATTAAAACCCCCAAAATTGGAGGAAACCCCATAGTTTTGTAAGGGAACCTATGTACATTTAACCATAGAATATAAAAGAAAATAACAAAAGTGAACTATATTCGATAAAGAGTGGTGTCGACTCATGGAGAATCACATCCTTTGATGATTTTACACCCAACTGATATGGTGTAGCACAAGACTTATAGTTGTCCATTTTGAATCGTTTCAAGAGATACAAAGCATATTTTGGTTGAGAAATAAGGATACCATAATCCATTTTCAAATTTTGAAAACCCAATAAAAAATGCAATAGACCAATATCAAGCATGTCAAAGGTATATGCAATTTGTTTCTGTGGAAATTGAACCCAGGTGTTAGAACAATTACACACAAAAATTGCCAATTACACATGCAAATTACACACAAAGGAGACTGAATATGGAGCAGAACACTAATCTGTATTGAATAAGTGTACAATAGTCAACCTTGTGAATTCATAGGCTGCCACAATAAATAATTACATGTGAGATTTGAATGCATTAGGATGCCATTCGAATTGGTCAAAAGCAGGCTTACTAAATCTAAGCAAATCCCCCATAGGTGCATAAAGCAGTTTCCAAATCTGTCTAGGAGCTCACGAATTGGAAAAATCAATTAGGAAAGATAATAGGTGATGGAAGGACAACTCATACATGCTTTTATTAGGAGAAAAGAGTGGAGGATTATGGGGACAAAAAACAAGTTAACTTCACCTAGTCAAACTTTCCCAATTGCCTTAAAACTCAGTAAAAGCAGGCAGTAAAGCAGAAAAAGTAGATATGCGCTAGGGAGGCCAGGGATAAAGAAGAAATGATTCCAAGAGGTTTCCCAAGTGCTCCATGACTCAGTTTTAGCAATTTTTACCATCTTGGACATGTGGAGGACAACTTGCATAGAGTGGAATATGGAAACTAGGCAAATAAGACAAAAATGGAGATAATTAATGTCTAAGGTAGCTAACTATGGGTTGATTATTCTAACACCCCCCCTTAAGCCTGACTTATGAGTAAAATATCAGAAAATAATAGGGCCTAGAAACAAGCCTTAGTCACCCTTTACATACTGCATGTCCATTTAACCAAGGAAAGAGGCAAAAACCCAGTGGGAAAAATCCTCCTTTAAACATGGACAGTAAAACAAAATTTGAAAATCTTGTCATCAATCATGCTTCACAGCATGATCAACAATCCCCAACAGTGATTTGAGATTGTTGAATGTCTTCTCACAAAAAACTTTGGTGAAGATGTCTGCTACTTGTTTTGAAGATGAATAGAAGAGTAGGTGAATGGTGCCATCATGCACAAGCTGTCTGATGTAGCGCATATGGATCTCAATGTGTTTGGTTCTCTGTCTCTGAACTGGATCATTGCAGATTTGAATGGTACTCTGATTGTCACAGTAAACAGTAGTTGATTATTCTGATTCGAAACCACACTCACCAAGTAACCCTTGCAACTATAAACATTGAGTTGCTGCATTTACAACTCCTCTGTACTCTGCTTCTATAGATGAGAGTGCAATAGAACTCTGTTTCTTGCTTGACCAGCTGATTGGTCCTTCAGCAAGCATGAAAAAATTTCCTGATGTTGAATTTCGATCTGTGTTGTCACCTGCACAATCACTGTCAGTAAACCCAATCAAATCAAGATCAGATTTAGCTTTGTAGAAGATCCCATGGGTCCTTGTTCCCTGAACAAAGTTAAGGATCCTTTTGGCTGCTCTCCAATGGATCTCATGAGGATGATCCATGTATCTTGAAGCCACACTTACTGCATAATAAATATCAGGTTGAGTATGTGTAAGGTATAGGAAACACCCAATCAGTTGCCTATACAGTGTATTATTTACCATAGGTGAAGAACCTGCTTCTTCAAGCTTAACTCCTGAAAGGAAGGGAGTCTTGCTTGGATTGCAATCTTTCATGTTGAACTTGTTCAGAAAATCCAAAGCATACTTGGACTGATGTAATTTTATTCCATGTTTGGTTTGAGCAATCTCGAGACCCAAGAATTGGCTCAATAACCCCAAATCAGTCATAGAAAATGCATGGTTCATTGCATCCTTCAAGGAGGCAATTTCATCCTTTGAGCTTCCTGTAATGAGAAGGTCATCCACATACAAGACAATAATAATCAAAGAACCATGAATCAGCTTCAAATAAACATTAAGATCAGACTTGCATCGAACAAAACTCAATGACAGCAAAAAGCCATCAATCTTGGCATACCAAGCCCTGGGGGCTTGCTTAAGCCCATACAATGATTTATTTAGCCTGCACACAAGAGATGGATTAGTAACAAATCCTTGAGGCTGCTGCATGTAAATATCTTCATTAATATCTCCATTCAGGAAAGCACACTTCACATCCATGTGATGTACCTCCCACTGCTTCGAAGCTGCAATGGCTAAGGCTAGCCTGATGGAGTCCATCTTTGCCACTAGTGCAAAGGTCTCATTGTAGTCTATGCCATGTACCTGTGAGTATCCCTTGGCTAACAATATTTCCTTATATTTTAAAGGTGAACCATCAGCAGAAAAATTAGTTTTGAAAACCCACTTACATTGAACTAGCTTCCTCCCCGGGGAAAGATCAACCAACTCCCAAGTGTTGTTCTTCTGGAGTGAGCCGAACTCTTCTTTCATGGTTGTTGGCCATATTGGATCATGTGCTACATCTTCATATGTCCATGGGTATGATTCAACCATCAGATAGCATTTCTCTACAAACAAAGGGTCTTTCATACACAGGGCACTCTCAAACTGAGATCTAGTCCTCCTAGGATCACTAGGATTTCCAGCTAGTTCCCCAGCTGCATGAATGGTCTTTGCTGACCATTTTGGTATTGTAGGACTGTTAGGATATGCAATTAAAGCATCATCACCAGACATATCAGAATCAGTAAACTCATTTATCTCTTCACTTACATTCAGTGGTTCTGGTGGTGAAGAAGACTCTCCAACTTCAACTGCTGCTAAAGGATCTTCTTGGAACTAAACACTCATTTCAATGAAGGATTTGTTTGTGCTCAAATTGATCAGCTTGTACCCTTTTGAATATTTAGAGTACCCAACAAATAGACACTCTTGGATTTGGGGCTGCAAAGCCTTCCTCTTTTCTATTGGAATTCTAGCCCAAGCCCTTGAGGCAAAAATCCTGAAATGGGTCACATCTGGCTTGTGCCCACTCCATGATTTGAAAGGAGTCATACCATCAAGATGTTTATGAGGCACCCTATTCTGAATATAGGCTGTACAGTTTATAGCTTCGGCCCAAAACTTTGGTGGTAAAGTCTTAGCCTCCATCATGCAGGTTGCCATCTCTTTCAGTGATCTGTTCCTTCTCTTAGCAACACCATTTTGCTGTGGTGTGTAAGGGATAGAATGCTGCATATGAATACCTCCATCTGCACAATATTGAATGAACTCATATTTGACATACTCACCACCATTTTCAGATCTAAGGACCTTGAGTTTCCTCCCAGACTGGTTTTCAACCAAAGCCTTAAAGACTTTGAAGAGGACAAAAACTTCAGACTTGTGTTTCAAGAAGTAAACCCAACAGTACCTAGAAAAGTCATCTATGAATGTCAATGCATATCTGTCCTAAATCATTGACATATGAGGAAATGGGCCAGTAACATCACTCTGGATCAACTCAAGAGGTGCAGAGGTTCTCTCATGACTAGCTTTCTCAAATTTATGCTCTGGGTATTTTCCTAAGATGCAACCTTGACAGACTCCTTTGGAAAACTTAATCTTTGGTAACCCTATGACCATTTCTTTTTCACTAAGATCAAAAATATACTTGTAGTTAAGATGGCCAAATCTTTCATGCCAAATCTTGCTTGCCTCATTAGCATGAATCAGAAGAGTAGAGGGGTTTGAGTAGGGTAGGAAATGTGAGAACATGTATACCTTCGAAGTGTGATTTACAACTCCTTTTGCAATGACTTTACCACTTGAGATATCTGTGATCTCAACTTCATCAGGGGAGAATATGACCTTCTTTGGAGACCCTGTGTTGGTCATCTGATACAATGATAAGAGGTTAGAGGCAAGACCTAGAACATACAATACATTGCTGAACTTACCATGGTCAAGATCAATCCTCCCTTTGCCCAAACTTTTAGTGAGAGAGTCATCTCCCAGTACTATTGGTGGACCTTTCGACATGTCAAGTGAGGTGAATGCCTCCTTGGTCGAAACCATATGTCTTGAAGCTCCAGAATCAATGATGAAACTAGGTGAGCTTGATGTGCCAACAACCAATGCATGAACTCTCTCTCTGTCTTCTGAATTTGATCCTCCTTCCCTCTTCTTTGAGCTATCAGAAAGGGAGATTCCATTCTTCTCCAGGAGTTAGGTCAGCATGTCAATTTGCTTCTTCATGCAGGAGCTTTCAGGATGATTTCCCTTACTGCAGTATGCGCACTTGCTCATTTCTCCTTTGTTCTTCTTCTTTTGGGGGTTCTTCTTGGAACCTTGGGGCTCCTCTGGAGAATTGTTCTTGTCTCTCTTTTGCTCAGGTGGCTTCTTAGCTTTCTTCTTGCCTTTTGAATCCACCCTTGAATCTCCAACAACCAGAGCTTGGTCTTTGGAAGGTTTGATGGTGCCCATCATCACCAGTTTATCTTGTTCTTGTGTGAGAGATTCCATGAACTCTGCAAGTGTAGGCATCTTCCAGGATCGAGCTGTCAACTTGGTGGCATGGAAGGTTGAAACAAACACTGAATAGTCAGGGCCAAGCTTTGAGAGTATGGCCAAAACTAGTTGCTCCTCCTTCTTTTCGATTCCACACTGTTTTAGCTGCAAAACAAGGGCTTTAAACTTGGAAAAATAGAGTTGCAGGGATTCGAAGCTGCTGGGACTCAAAGAGGTCAATTCATTCTCGATTTTATGTCCTCTCATCTCATTTGTTTTACCAAAAATCTCAACAAGATTCTCCCATACTTCATTTGGTGATGTCAATCCATCAAGATGGAAAAGGAGGTCCCTGGATATGCTCAGACACAGGAGACCATAGGCCTCATCCCTCCTGTTGTGCCATTTAATTTTCTCTGCAGCTGCATTGGGCTCTACTTCTGTTGCCATAGTCACTCTGTAGAGGCCTTTCGCTCTCAACAGTATCTCCATCTCTGCTTTCCATTCAAAGAAATTAAATGGAGTCAAGATGATCTTCTGAGATTGATCCATAGCTCAGAAATTATCCCTTCAGTCAGTAGAATGCTCCCAGTCAATGATGTCGAACCTGCAATAACAAATTGGAAGGAGAGAAATCAATCTACAAAGGATCTGATACCATGTGGAAATTGAACCCAGGTGTTAGAACAATTACACTCACAAAAATTGCCAATTACACATGCAAATTAAACACAAAGGAGACTGAATATGGAGCAGAACAATAATCTGTATTGAATAAGTTGTTAGGGTTAACCTTGACTTGAGATCAAGTCAAAGGTGGTTAGGTCTAGCACATGGTTTGTTGTAGCCCATGGTATTGTCCCATGGTATTGCATGTGATTAAGCCTTTATAAGGCTTGAGGAGGCTCCATTGTATTGTACTGGTACTGAGTACTGTATTGTACTGGATGTGAGTATTGTATGGTACTGGATGTGGGCATTGTATTGTGCTGGAAGAGAGACTGTGAGAGCTTGAAGAGGAAGTGCAGCGGTTTTGCTGCAGGGCGTATCCCTTCATCTTTTTGGACTGAAATAAAAGGACTGGCAAATTTGTTTATGGATGTAGCCCATCGTTTGGGTGAACCACATTATATCTGTGTCTCTCTGTACTATTTTAATTTGTTTTGCATCTTGTTTATAGATTTAACTGTATATCTGTTATTGCTCTGCGGTCCTGTTTTTCTAACATAAGTGTACAATAGCCAACCTTGTGAAGTCATAGGCTGCCACAATAAATAATTACATGAGAGATTCAAATTCATTGGAATGCCATTCGAATTGGTCAAAAGAAGGCTTACTAAATCTAAGCAAATCCCCCATAGGTGCATAAAGCGGTTTCCAAATCTGTCTAGGAGATCACGAATTGGAAAAATCAATTAGGCAAGATAATAGGTGATGGAAGGACAACTCATACATGCTTTTATTAGGAGAAAAGAGTGGAGGATGATGGGGACAAAAAACAAGTTAACTTCACCTAGTCAAACTTTCCCAATTGCCTTAAAACTCAGTAAAAGCAAGCAATAAAGCAGAAAAAGCAAATATGCGCTAGGGAGGCCAGGAATAAAGCAAAAATGATTCCAAGAGGTTTCCCAAGCACTCCATGACTCAGTTTTAGCAATTTTGACCATCTTGGACATGTGGAGGACAACTTGCATAGAGTGGAATATGAAAACTAGGCAAATAAGACAAAAATGGAGATAATTAATGTCTAAGGTAGCTAACTATGGGTTGATTATTCTAACAGTTTCTTCAAACCCAAAATCAGAATGAAATTATTTCCAATTATGACGAATCATCAACATACAATTTCACAATCAAATTATCACCATGAACATGTCAAAAATAAATAATGTGATTAGATTTACAACATTTGAAGCCAATATTGATAAAGGAATGATCATTCTTCTCATACCTAGCATGATTTGTTTGTCTAAAATCATAAAATGAATTCTTTAGTTAACAAACAAGACTGGAATCTATCATAAATATAGGAGGTTGTTCCATATAAATTTATCTAGGAAAGTCTCCATGAAGGAAGACACTTTTAACATCTAGTTGATGAAGTTACCATCTAAAACAAACAGCGTGAGAAATCTTTAATCGAACTTAGTTTATATTTTCAATAGGGGAAAATTTTTTAGTGTATTCGATGCCTTGTTGATGAGAGAAGCCCTTGGATACCAAGCAAGCCTTATGACATTCAACAACACTTTCAGAAGTAAACTTGGTCTTGTATACCCATCAACACTTCACACCATTCTTACCTCGTGGTTGAGGAACTAGTATGATTCTTGTTCGAAGAATCAATTTCAATAGGTAAAGAATTTTCCATTCGGTGACTACATGAGCAGCAATATAAGTGTTACAATCATAGGTTTCAAGAACATGTTCCATCACTGCACCATTTCCATACTATTTCTAATTGTAAGTCTACCGACCAATATTGACATCTCCAACATCAGGTCCAATGACTTCAATTGTTTTAGAAACCCACTTAGGTAGAAAATTCAACGGTGATTCAGGTGTTTTGATGTTCTTAGTCAATGTATACTAACTACCATTCGATTCAGAAGTAGAATTCGCCAATCTGGTTGAAGCTTCAAATAAGTGTACATTTGATCCAGATTCTTTTAGTAATATCAAAAGGATCACTATGCAATAGACTAGACGAGGATTTCAACAACTTATTACCTAAAATATTCTAATCAAATATCACATTTCTCCTCAAAATGATATGTTTCTTGATTTGGTCAAACAATTGATAGGATTTTGATTCATTCAAATAGCCCATCACGATGCAAGCATGACTCTTAGCATCCATTTTTTTCCTACAGTTATCATTGATATCTTCTCAAGCAACACATCCAAATGTTTAGAGGTATCTAAAAAACGTTTTCCTTCCATTCCACTTCTTTTATGGAGTCATGTCCCTGACATCTCTAGTTGGAACAAGGTTCAGGAGATATTTTGAACAATATACAACTTCTTCCCAATATTTAGTTAAAATATCTTTGGTTTGTAGTAGGAACCGAGCCATTTCTACCGAAGTCTAATTCTTCCTTTCTGCGATTCCATTCTTCTAAGGGGTGAGAGGGATATATATCTGCTAAGAAATTCCATTTTGAAATAGATATTCTTTAAAGTGCCAAATCACATATTCTTAACCATTGTATGATCTCAAACATTTGATAGGTCAACCACATTGCTTTTCATCCAATGCCCTAAATTCTTGAATCTTTCAAATACACGACTCTTATTCTTCAAGAAATATACACAAGAAAATCTAGAGAAATCATCAATAAAGGTCAAAATATACTTCACACCTACTAATGAAGGTTTTTTCATGCAACAAATATCACTATGAAAAAGTTCTAGTTAGTCATGTTCTAGCCATGCTTTCCAAGAGTTAAAGGGTTCCCGTAGATGCTTTCCAAGCACACATCCTCTACAAACTCCATCAGGTGGAATAATATCTGGAATATCATTAACCATATTGTCTGTAACCATCATATTCAAACTTCAAAATTTGAGATGTCCAAGTTCGTGCCAAATTCAACTTTTGTTGTCATCCTGAGAAATGAGTGTAGTTGGTCTAGTCAATCTAGTCCATTCGGTCAATTGGAAATCATGCTTGGGAGAGTCACACCAATTGTAAATTTTGTATTTGGTATCTAATTATCCTTAATAAATAGTCACCCCCAAGCCTTAGATCCTTTACAATAAAGCGATCTAACCAAAATTAGACATCATTCTTATTATGTGTAATTTGTGCAACCAACGACAAATTTACACTCAAGCTAGGCACACAATAAACATTGGATATTTGACCATCATGGAATTCAATATCACCACTTTCAAAAATCATGAGTGCATAATCATCAAATACATACATATTCTGTTCTAGATATCCACTTAAATAAGAGAACAAATAAGCATCCTTAGACATATCATGAGTACAACCAAAATTGATTATCGATTATGTTTGAGTGGTATGGGAATGTAATTTTTGGAAAGTGATAACAAAAAAGGTATTTTTTTAGTAGGCCCAGTTGATCGACTAAACAATCAATTCCTTCTTCAATATGCTTGACCTTTTCCTCCAAGTCTTTCATCTTCTTCCAATAGGTTTTCTCGACATGTCTTGCCTTTCCAAATCAGATATGTTTTTCTATTTCAATTCTTCTTCATCAATGTCAACTCATTGGTATTTCCTTTTGTAGGTTGGTCAATACATAGTGGTCAATGATCCAATTGACCACATTCTTTTTAATTTTGCTTGACCTTGCTTTTGAGCAAGTGATCCTAGTGTTTTCTACCAATCTTCCCTTTTTGAACAAAATTTTGTTAGTATTTAATCAACAAATCACATAATGTATCAAAGGTGAATTCCTTACCATATTTGTTGTGTGATTTCCGTTCAATGCAAAATGGAGAGAAAAACACATCATAAGGTATCCTCATATTCATCAGGACTAGTTCAATGAGTTGTCCATCTATTTTTGTACAACCCTGACCACATTCATCCAATTTCAATTGTAGCTCCTTGATGTGAGCTAAATAATCCTCAATCCTTTCAAAGGAACGAGGTTCCATAGAGATTGAATCTTTCTCTATTTTCATTACTTGACTTTCATTAACCTTATTGAACAATGACTTCAACTTAATTCAAAAGACACGAGGACAATATATTCCACTTTTATGAAAGCGAATCTCCCTTAAAATGTAGGTCATGATGACCCCAACAACCTCATATTTATTTCCGTTGATGACAAACTTATCCTGATCATCCATCAAATCTAGAATAATGAACTTAGTATATGGCCACAATCCCTTGATTTTCAACAAAATTTTCCATATTTGACACCTATATTTCTTAGTTTCCTCCATTCAGAACACAATTTCTATCTTGGAATTCACCCTTATGATCAAACATATCTGATCCAAGTTCAAGAAGAGGTATTAGTCGAAAAATATTTATCCAAGAATCGAACAACCCTAGATACGAGTCAATTTGATTCACATGCCATAGGATAGTGTGAAAATCTGATTCACACCAAGATCTAGGAGCTAAGATAATCCTCACATCTAAATAATTTCACAAAACATGAAGAAAACAATGTAAACGAGCAATATTAACACATAGAGATGGTGCCAATAACTGAGTTTTCTATTATTTTCCAACATGTAAATATGTCTGGAACATCAATATAATACAATAGGAGAAAATTGTTAGCCTTTGGAGGAAAATTGGTGGCATACATGTGGTAGGCTTAGATTAAACCTCAAACCCCCCTAGGTCCATCGACCAATGAGCTCCCAAACCACCTCAAATGGCCACGAATGGCCATGTGAACGTAGATCAAGCATGATAGGTCATAAATAAGGGTATTCTAGGCATGTTGGAGTGCTTGGGTGAGTGGAAGTGGCTCTAGGCAGAATTTAATGGTCCAAAAGAGACAAAAACACTCAAATACAATGAATGGGTGCCTCTGGTAAAACTAGCTCCTTATTTTAAGGAGTGGGAGCACCCCAAGAGACAAAATTATCATTAATGAGGGCGCTCATGCTCCTGAATGATCAAAATTTGGGTGATGGGTGTAATTAATGGTCTAAAACCCCCAAATACCTTAGGAGACCAACATAACCAATGTTTGGACTATGCAACATAAGTGAAAAACAAATGAAGGTATGTCCTAGGTGATATGTGACCATTGTACTAGGTGGTATGATGTTCTAACGCCCCCCCTTAATCTTGAATTAGTGTAACCGCATCAAAATTTGAGTCCTTGGCAACTTAGGCTCAAGTGAC
Source organism: Pseudotsuga menziesii (assembly GCA_001517045.1). Taxonomy (NCBI): domain Eukaryota; kingdom Viridiplantae; phylum Streptophyta; class Pinopsida; order Pinales; family Pinaceae; genus Pseudotsuga; species Pseudotsuga menziesii. The sequence goes on along the minus strand of LPNX010211848.1, from coordinate 331,707 downwards.
CTCTTACAAAAATTTATTTGTCCATATAACTAAGGCAAGAAATAAAACCACATGGGAATAAAACATCCTCTCTAAAATGGAAATGGAGAAAAATTTGAAAGTGAATATCAGTCATCAACATGTGTCACCCACTCCAAGGAGTGACCTCATATAGGTGAATGTCTTCTCTAAGAATCTCTTGGTGAAGATGTTAGCAATTTGCTTTGTAGATGGGCAATACTGCAATGATATCACCTACGCATGCACCAAGCTCCCGATGTAGTGAATGTGTATCTCAATTTTATTGGTCCTCTGTATCTGTACTGTATCTCTGGATATATAGGTTTCACTTTTATTGTTACACCAAATGAAAGTGGGTGAATCAAATGAAAAACCAAGTTCTCCAAAAATGTCTTGCAACCACACACACTGTGTAGCTGCATTCATTGCTCCTTTGTACTCGGACTCAACTAATGAAATGGATTTAGTGTGATGTTTCTTACTTGAATAACATATGAGACCATATGAAAGCATGGATACATAACCTGAAGTGGAATTTATGTCAATGGAATATCCAACCCAAACAAAATTAGTAAATCCAACTAGTTCTAGTGGAGAACTAGCAACATAGTGTATCTCGAAGTGTTTGGTTCCTTGCACATAATGAAAGATCCTTTTAGAATCCTTCCAATGGATCTCATGAGTCTCCTACATATATCTTGCAACAACACCTACTCCATAAGACAAATCAGGTTGAGAGTGCGTGACATACAAGAAGCTCCCAACTAGCTGCCTATACAATGAGATGTCCACCAATGGAGATGAGCCAAAATCACCTAGTTTTACTCCTGAAAGGAAGGGATATTTGGATGCCTTACATTCAAAAAATTTGAACTTTAATAACAGGTCTGAATCATACTTTGATTGGCTGACCTTAGTACCTGCATCATATTTCTCAATCTCCAAGCCAATAAATTGTTTCAACAATCCAAGATCAGTCTTTGAAAACACATTGTGCAATGACGACTTAATTGAACCTATATTAGAAATGCAACTTCCAGTGATCAAAATATCATCAACATACAATACTATGATATTATTAGAGTCATATAAATGTTGCAAATACGCATTAGTATCATATTTTCATATTTCACAGCCTTGTGAGACAAGAAAGCGATTCATCTTGGCATACCAAGCCCTGAGGGCTTGCTTGAGGCCATAAATAGACTTATTCAATGTAATATCCCAAATATTGATATTCTCTAATGTTCTATGATAGTGTTGAATCACACACTCAATCTCATACAAATTTTCAAAATAACTGTGCATGCAAACTCGCCATGCAAAAATTCCCTAAAATGTAGCTGAATTAGGGTTAGGGTTTTGCCGAGAGAAATTAACACTTACCACTGATATTCTGGTTGATAATGACTCCATAGATAGCTGCATGCATAAGGATCTAGATGGGTGGTCTAATAATGCTCTTTTCCTCCGGTGTTACTGCCTCGCAGTACCGTAAAAACCCTCCAAACTGAAGGTGACGTTTTTGTAGGAGGAGAGGTTCGTTCGGGCTGAAATTTTTTTAGCTTGTCTGTCTGCTGATGCGGGAGAGGTGGCTTGGCACATGCGGAGGTTTGGATGCCTCTAAGTGCCCTATCGAATTGATTGGAAGTTCTGCTGCTCACGCCCCCAATTGATCTGTTTGGTTGATAGCTGCTCTAGGTGAGCAAACTGATGGATGATAATCACTGCATACCATAGGATAGGCCTACTGAGAAAGAGGAAGCTGACATGTGGAGGAAAGACTAGGTTTTGTGGTCCCAATGAATCCTTTTGTGTTTTCCCTGCAACTTCCGGTTGCAAATGTGGATCTGCTAATAACCCTTCGAAATGTGTTGGATCTCTAAATATTGTAGTATATGATGGATGCAATGGATAAACCTGGATGATCTATCCCAATAAGAGACTAAGCATATATCTCACTGCCAAACCCTCGTTAGCTGAAGACACCGTCTCCAACCCCAACTGTCGCGGCTGCACGCTGTGCTGCTGCTCGAAACTCCAAATCAATCAACAATAATAATAGATATTCTCTTTGGTCCAATAACCCTTCTTAAATAGAATAGCATGTACTTTTAGGGTTTGCATGTCACTTTTAGGGTTTACGCTTCACTTTTTCATGCATGCAATTCTAATTTCATGTTGACTTTAACACTGAAGAAATAAGGCTTACATGCTCCACATGCTTTACGATATGAACTTTGATGGCCTTCTTACTACACTGATGACTTAATAATACTGAATTGATGTAGCTATCTACTCCTAGTGCTATTAGTCCTCAGTTATTCCCTTTTTATCAAAACAGAACATTATAATCCTCCCTCACCAAAGATTGCTTGTCCTCAAGCAATGCCAACACAAATCCACAATCAATCACTTGAACCAACTAAATTTGTGGATGATCCCGGGGTCCTAAATTATCCTAGGAGATCTATAGCACCCTTTGCTCAAAGCACTGCACTGCACGATACCATCACAAAATGTCCCATGGAAGCCTCCTATAAGTAGAGTGACTAACCACGGTGTAAACAAGGAACCATCAAAAGAGACCTCCTGAAAGCATCCTCTAGCAATCACTAAATTGTCAATCACTATCATTCCAGGGTCCCAAACCAATCTGAGAATTGTAGAGCTCAAAATGCATCCACCGCTACCCTGCTTAGTATCGACACAAGGAACATCCTGTAGACTCCCAATTAACGCCATCAGTAAACACTGTATCCACCCCCCATAAGGTCTCCCACGTGGATCCCAATGCAAACTTGTGCATATTTCATCCCAAATATCCAAAGGCTCTTGTGGGACTATACCCTTGGCTAGGAATGTCTTCTCAAGAATCGCCCACTCAATAGGACACCAACTCTTAATCTTTCTCCAATCCAACCCCCAGAAAGGACCTCATCCATAAGCACCATCACAAGGAATAATCTTACCAAGCTGAAATTTTTCCCTTCTGATTTCAACTGGAGTGCTCATATACTGCTATCCAATTTATCAATCCTGGCCAACCTATAAAAACCATCCGCCATTATGCAAATGTGGACTCAAGCTACCGTAAGCCTTGTCTATGTACTCTTGAAGAAGACTATTTTGAAATGCAATAGTATGTTTCTTCTGCTGCCCCATCAAGTAATCCAACTGCTCTTCAATACTAGAAAGCTTGATCGTTGACTCGGCACATACAAATCAAAGATATGTAAGCTCAACATCTCGCTATAATATGGTGTTTCGAAGTATCTTGGTCCTCTCTTTCATTGCTAGAATGATTTCTTTAACAAGTTCAATCTTCTTTCGATGACCATCATCTGGAAGCTCTATCTCATGACTGTATAAACTCTCCCTAACCTCCATGTGTGACTACTCACTGTCTTGACTGCTGTGCTCATTGCCTTGTACCTCATGTATTTCGGCTGTCGTAATTGTCTGGGCCCCTGTTGTAGGTGATGAAGAGTGTACCAACTCCAACTCATCACATGACTTGTCCACAATCCGACTAGGGAATGTGCTTGTGTCACTAGACTCACAAGATGGCTCTAATTCTATCTCCTCATGCACATCCTCATCATGTACTGCTATCCTTTGAAATTATGAAATAAATGCATATGCACTACCTATCTGCTTGAGCTGTGCCAGCTCTCTAAAGTGTACCTCAGGTTCCTTTCGATCAAACTGCTCAATGAGCCTCTTTGTAAAATATGGGTACGATGTGATGGTATTGTGACCCAATGTCACTAACCCGCGGTACCACCACTCATGGGCTTATCCATCCAAATGCAAAGTAGCAAATTTAATGGCATCTATCTCAATCATGGGGTTGAGCTAGAAGTATGTATCCAACTTCTGCACCCAATTCCAGGTTGGGCCACCCCGAGTACCCTTAAATGTAGGGATAGTCAGTTTCCCTACGGTGCGTTGTAACTCATAGTTCTGGGTGAATGGCCTATTGTAAGCTTTGGGTTTGTTCTTACTTTTAAAGTGGAAAAATTTAGTGAAGGTCATGGTTGAATGGAAGTCATATCCTAAAGCTCTATACTCTCTCAGATAGGCACTCATGGATTCTTCTGGTTCTACTTGTGCTAGAGGCCTTGCAACTGGATTATCTAAGAAGTGAGGCATGGTAGGTCAGGAAGGGTTGTTGTATATATGGGGATGGATCTGCATGTTGGTATGTAAGCGGTCCCTACTACTTCTGGTTACCCTATCACTATTGGGAAACAAGGGACTGTGTGGGGTGGGCCCATTTTTCTTTGTCATTTTCCTGAAGGTACTCATCATTTCTTTTTCCCAGTAGTAAGTTCTTTTATGTCTGACATGAGACTATTGAAAGTTGTTTTATCATCCTCGACCATTGTTTCTTTGCCCTTTCCAAATTGATACTCTTTTTCCCCCAAGTTTATGTCCTCTAACTCCTCTTCCCTCTATTACTGTCTCTACCCCTCTGTCTCTAGAAAGTAATGTTGTATGGGTCTTCTGAATTCATTTATAATTTTTGCATGCCCACAACTGGCAATGAAAATAGCTCTGATACCACTGTAATATCCCAAATACTGATATTCTCTAATGTTCTATGATAGTGCTGACTCGCACACTCAATCTCATACAAATTTGCAAAATAACAGTGCATGCAAACTTGCCATACAAAAATTCCCTAAAATATAGTTGAATTAGGGTTAGGGTTTTGTAGAGAGAAATTAACACTTACCACTGATATTCTGGTTGATAATGACTCCAGAGATACCTACATGCATAAGGATCCAGATGGGTGGTCTAATAATGCTATTTTCCTCCGGTGTTACTGGCCTGCAGTACCGTAAAAAACCTCCAGACTGAAGGTGATGTTTTTGTAGGAGGAGAGGTCCATTTGGACTGAAACTTTCTAAGCTTGTCCATCTGCTGGTACATGCAGAGGTTTTGCTGCCTCTAAGTGCCCTAGCTAATTGATTGGCAGTTATGCTGCTCATGCCCCCGGCTGATCTGTTTGGTTGATAGCTGCTCCAGGTGAGCAAACTGATGGCTGATAATCACTGCATACCGTAGGATAGGCCTATTGAGAAAGAGGAAGCTGACATACGAAGGAAATACTCGGCTTTATGGTCCCAACGAATCCTTCTATGTTTTCCCTGATACTTATGGCTGCAAACGTGGATCTGCTAATAACCCTTCGAAATGTGTTGGATCTCCTAATACTGTAGTATATGATGGATGCAATGGATAAACCTATATTATCTATCCCAATAAGAGACTAGGGAATATATCTCACTACCGAACCCTCACTAGCTAAAGACACCATCTCCAACCCCAACTGTCATGGCTGCACGCTGTGCTGCTACTCGAAACTCCAAAATCAATCAACAATAATAATAGATATTCTCTTTGGTCCAATAACCCTTCTTAAATAGAATAGCATGTACTTTTAGGGTTTGCATGTCACTTTTAGGGTTTACGCTTCACTTTTGCATGCATGCAATTCTAATTCCATGTTGACTTTAACACTGAAGAAATAAGGCTTACATGCTATGCATGCTTTACGATATGAAATATGATGGCCTTCTTACTACACTGATGACTTAATAATGCTGAATTGATGTACCTTTCTTCTCCTAGTGCTATTAGTCCTCAATTATTCCCTTTTTATCAAAATAGAACATTACATTCAACCTGCAAACAAGTGAAGGATCGTGGATTAAAAATTCAAGATGATGCATATAAATCTACTCATGAAGTTCACCATGAAGAAAATCACTCTTCACATCCATATGGTGCACCTCCCATCGCTTAGATGCAACAATGCCCAAAACTAGCCTAATAGAGTCCATCTTTGCAACCGGTGGAAATGTCTTTGCATATTCCACTCCATGGACTTGAGAGAAGCATTTGAAAACCAACATGGCCTTATAATTTACATCTAAACCATAAAAAACCATCTTTGTTCTATAAATCCACTTACATTGCACTAGTTTCCTCTTGAAAGGTAGAGGAACCAACTCCCAAGTTTCATTGTCTTACAAAGGCTTGAACTCTTCTTGCATGGTTGTTTTCCATCTTGGATCATGTGATGCTTCTTCATATGACTGAGGATCATATCCAACCATCATAAGCCACCTCTTTGGAAGATTCAAATCACAAGTGGATAAAGCATTATGAAACTGAGATCTATTATTCCTAGATTCTAGTGGTTCTTTAACAAGATCACCAACAGCTTAAATGTTTTTCTCATCCCATTTTTTCCTTATGGGTGATGCATTATCTACCCCTTGTGGATGATTCATTGTCTGCATGCATGCATGTCATCATCTTCATATTCCATATCAGAATTAAAAAAATTAGAAAGAGAATCATCACTTACATTATCACTGAGTGGAGGGTGTGAGCAATCCCCCTCTACTAGCTCGACCTCTTGCATGGGCTCTTCTTCAAACTTTGCACTTCTCTCAATGAAATATTTCTGAGATGAGGGATCAAAGATATTGTATCCATTTTCATATTCAACATATCCAACCATTATGGACTCCTTGATTTGAGGTTGCAAGGCCTTTCTATTCTTGGGAGGAATTCTATCCCAAGCCTTTGAGCTAAAAAACATGAAATGAGAAACATTGGGCTTGTAAGCACTCCAAGACTCAAATTGAGTTTTCTCTTCCAATGCTCTATGTGGAAATATGTTCTAAATATATACATCACATTTTATGGTTTCATCCCATATCTTAGGATACAAATACTTAGCCTCAACACATGCATGTGTCCATCTCCTTCAATGCTCTATTCTTGCACTCTGCTACATGCATTTTGTTGTGGTGTGTAATGCACATAATGTTGCATTTGAATTCCATTTTCCTCACATAGCTGCTATAGGTTATTATTGAAATATTCCTTGCCATTATCAGTCCTTAAGAACTTGATCTTATTCACAATCAAGTTCTCAACCAAATCCTTGAAAGCTTTGAAGATCTCAAACACTTCATATTTTTGCTTGAGAAAATACACCCAACATTACCTTGAGAAATCATCTATGAATGTTAAGAAATACCCTGATTTTCCATAGGAGGGTGTGGGAAGAGGTCTTATTAGATATGAATGGATCAATTCAATCACTTATACATCCCTTCCTGCCTCCCCCTTGTCATACTTGCGCTTTGCATGCTTCCCAACAATGCATCCCTTGCATGTGCCTTTGGAAAACTTGATGCTTGGAAGACCTTCAACCATGTTTTCTTTGCTCAAAGCTTGAAAATATTTGTATTTGAGGTGTCCAAACCTCTCATTCCATAGCTTTTTTGTCTCATTGGCATGTGATAGGAGCATATTCCCTGAGAAGTAAGGAAGAAAGTGTGAAAACTTGAACATCCTTGACTCATGATCTGCAATACCCACTGCAACAACTTTGCCTATAGAATTTATGATATTTCCACATCATATTGAGTGAATTTAACTCTCTTGGATGAACCTTTATGTGTCATTTGATATACATAGAGTATTTTTGTTTCAATATTAGACACATACAACACATTGTTGAAGTACCCATTGTCAAGATTGATCCTGCCAATCCCTTTCGCTGGGATCTCAGAGTCATCACCCATGAGGATGGATGGACCATTGTATGGATGTATGGATGAGAAGGAGTATTGTAATGAATCCATGTTCCTTGAGGCACCTGAATCTATGATGAAGAAGGAAGAGCCAGAAGATCCAACAACCAATGCATGGGATCTTTCCTTGTTTTCAGAATTTGAACCTCCCTCTTTCTTCCTTGCGCCATCTAGAAGAGGAATGTTGTTCTTCTCAAGGAGTTGCTCCATCATGTCAATGGATTTCTTCATGCATGAACTCTGTGGATGCCAACCTTTTTGACAATAAGTGCATTTTTTCTTCTCTTTATTCTTTCCTTTGTCCTTGCTAGGATTCGAACCCCCATCAAAAGATTTGGGCTTCTCCTACTTCTTCTTCTCTTACTGCTTCAAATCCTTGGGATTCTTATTTCCCTTTCCTTGATTTGAAACACTTACAGCAAGGGCTTGATCCTTGGTGGATTTTATGCTACCCATTTGAACCAATTTATCTTATTCTTGAGTCAAAGACTCCATGAAGTCTTCCAAAGCTAGCATTCTCCAATTTTGAACTGTCATATTTCTTGAGTGGAATGTTGAAACAAACACTGAATATTTAGGCCCTAGTTTTGAAAGAATGGTCATTATCAGTTAATATTCCTTATTTTCTATGCCACATTGTTTCAGCTGAAGTACCAAGGATTTGAGCGTGGTGAAGAAATCCTTGATCGTCTCAAAGTGAGTTGGATTCAAAGTGATCAACTCATTTTTGAGTTGGTGTCCTCTCATCTCATCAGTATTCCCAAACAGTGACTCGATCTTGAGACACACTCCATTGGGTGTTGTAAGACCGTCTACATGAAATAAGAGATTCCTCGAAATACTAATACAAAGCATCCTGAATGCTTCATCCAACATGTTGAAATACTTAGAATTTTCCACAGCAGAGTTGGGGTCATTCTTTGTTCCCATGGTTACTCTGTAGAGACCTTTCGACCTCAAATGGATCACCATTCGGCCTTCCATTCAAAATTATTTAATGGGGTAATCAAGGTATGGGACTTCTCCATTTCTGCTTCTGCAATGAGTGACAAAGGACATTGGAACAAATTGCAATGCAAACTCTCAAATCTATTAGAGGATACCCTAGATAGCAATTCGAACCCTATGAAATCAACTTGCAGCTCCAAATATATTCGATACCATGTGAAAATATGATTCAAGGAAAGATCTAGGAGCTAAGAGAATCCTCACATCTAAATAATTTCACAAAACATGAAGAAAAGAGTGTAAAAGAGAAATATTAACACATAGATATGGTGTCAATAACTGAGTTTTCTATTATTGTCCAACATGTAAATATGTCTGGAACATGATTATATTACAATAGGATAAAATCGTTATCCTTTGGAGGAAAATTGGTGGCATACATGTGGCGAGAATGGATTGGACCTCAAACGGTCATGAATGGCCATGTGAACGTAGGTGAAGCATACTAGGTCATAAATAAGGGTAGGTTATGCATGCTGAAGTGCATGGGTGAGAGGGAGTGGCTCTAGGAAGCATTTAATGGTCCAAAAGAGAAAAAAACAGTCAAATACAATGCATGGGTGCCTATGGTCAATCCAATTACATTTTTTAAGGAGTGGGAGAACCCCAAGAGACCAAACTATCATTAATGAGGGATCTCATTCTCCTGAATGATCAAAATGTGGGTGTTGGGTGTAATTAATGGTCAAAAACCCCCAAATACCTTAGGAGACCAGCACAACCAATGTTTGGACTATGCAACATAAGTGGAAAACAAATGAAGATATGTCATAGGTGATATATGACCTAATAGGTGGTATTATTTTCTAATAGATAGATAAAAACAAACAACTCTTATACCATGTTGGGGAACCTCTATACATTGAACCATATAATAGAAAATAAAGTAGTAGAAGGGAATTGTATTCCAAGAAAATATGTTGTGTCTAAAGACACAATTATGACACTTAATCATAACACATATGATCAAAACATAATAATGCATTATTCAATCATCAACAAAACCCATAGGTTCATTCTTTTATAGTCTCCAAATCTAACAAACTCCCTTGAAGTGAGGAGGATTTGGTCCATAAATAGGGTCACTGGTTCTAGCTATTTCCGCAAAGTTTGTAATGTCCCATATATTAGTTGGTTGTTCTATTCAAGCTGACGTGACCTCATCGACCATTCAATCGACCACTCTATTGACCCTCCAATCAATCTCTCTGCTAGTCAACTATTTCCTATCGATTGACTATCTCTACAAGATTTAGAGGTGTGATGAACTTGCATAACCTTAGGTTGCAACAAGTTTTTATGTCTAACTTACAATCTCTAGTCAAACCCATGAATTAGTATCCATGATATTAGTATTTTTAGCAACAATTATATTTTCATTTAATTCACATTCATCATGTGTTGTTCCATTCTCCATAAGTACCCATTAATTTTCTTCATTATAGGGTTTAAAATCGTTATCTTGTGATTTCTTAAACTCTATCACATTTTTTCCCTAAATATCTCTCATCACTTTCTCAATATCTTGGAATAATTGGACCAAACACATGCTCCAACCATCTACCAACTTGAGGACTTCCCTCCCAAGAATATTCTCTCTAAGTTTTTCTTTTGTATCACTTGCAAATATGTTTGTTTGGATCAACAATTTCTTGGTTCCATCCCTTTTAGGTATTATTAAATACACTTCAAGGGATGTTACTACATGATGGGTTCACATATTAAACCTAAGACATATCATGTTCAATTGTGATATATTAAAGAATACCCCTAGTTCCTTTTCTATCTCCCAAAAATATTATGTTGAACTTGCATCCCATTGCACCATTCTAGTTTAAAAATGCCCCCATTTTCACTAGATATCCTAGATATCTACTTTTCTGTGAATTTTTTCACTCCCTTTTTTATTTCTATATCTAGTATGTTCCTCCCAATATATTATCTACTTTTCACCTAGTAAATCTCATCATGCTTTCTCCCTTTTCCTTTGAATACCACCATTATTTTTCTTGCTTAGGCCATGCTCAACCTCATCAATCCATTTCCTTTGAAAATACCTATTTAAATGTACATAGGTAAATTAAAATACAACCCCATAAACCTATATACATAGGTATATTAAAATACCTCTCTCACCCACATATTACCAAGCTATGTATTTCTCAACTTTTAAGTAGTTAAAAACCCACCAATATAAATGGATGTGTTAGGGTGTTACCTAATTAGTGAAACCTTCATGGGTTATTGATGTACTTGTTACAATGATATGGCCTCATAACTAAGGGACTAAGGAAAAATTGGTATTCTATATTTGGTAAAGTTTTTTTTATGTTATTTGATATGGACAATCTAGTCATTTAGATTTTTTTTTCAAGAGCCAATTTCCAAGTGATTCTGCATGAAGATATACTATTTTGGAGAATTGTAGGAAGTTAAGAATATTAGTGGATCTTTACACAATGGATCCATATATTCTTAGGCGCTATATTGAATCATTTATCTTTCATCCTTTACTTTTATTTTTGTTTTCTTTCATTTCACTAGGTACATCAGATAATTAACTAAGGGTGAACTAGATATTCTCCTAGTTATATGTTGTGTTTCATGTTGAATATCATTGGAAACAAAATTAAGGTTCCTCTAAAATCTGCTACAACCTTAAGTTAACATTTATTTTTTTAAATAAAGAGTATCGCTTTTCCTTTTTACTCTCATTTCATTAATTTTATGTTTCTTAGCAGATTAAATGTTCACAAACTAGAGATTCAAGAAAACCCCTACACTTCATGAATTAAAAAATTACTTAAAGTAGGGAAACACCATACAATGATCCTTTTATGGAAGGATTAATTACTATTCACTTGTCTCTTGAAGGGGGGAAATCCCAATGAGATATACTCCAATACAATAATATTCCAATTCATGATCAAATAAGGAGGACTCCATCCTTATTTATTGCTACCTTTCAAACCCTAACCATAACCAAATGCTAATTACCTTGTGAACCTTCTTTAATGAGGCCACCTTACATTTATTCAATGCTAAATATTTAGTGGGCATTATTTAATATTGGAACTAGTCCATATTAAATTAATTGGTCACCATACCTATCTTATTATTAACATTAATGGAATTATATGTCCCTATTACACCGGGCCTAGGGAGGATCCCACCAATTGTGCTCTTGGTTACCTTCTGTAAACCAAATAGTGACTCCACTCCTTATGTTGGAACAATAATATAAGAATGTTCATCACACCTCTAAATATTCTAGAGATAATGAGCCAATACTCGATAGTTAATTAGGCGAAAAGTGATGTATTGAATGGTCGATTGGCCATTTGATTGGTCTAGTGGTTAGACCAAAGAAATTAATTAATGTGTAGAAAAAGGAATAAATCAAGGAGTTCATTATGTGCCCTCAATAATCTAAGTGTACCTAATCTTCCTCACTTAAAGGGAATTTTTATATCTTGGTGTTATATAAGATGAATTTATAGGTTGATCTATGAATGAATGGACGTGTGATATGTGTTTTGTATGGAAATATTTTGGTTTTTTATACATCTATGCATGTTGAGCTATGATCACTTGTGTCTTTAGACACTACGTCTTCTTGGAATACCTATCTCTTTGATTTACCTCATTCCCTAGTTCTTCAACATGATACCAAAGCTATTGGTTTGAGATCTAGCATGTTGTGTATGAATATTTTGTAGGTCTCCAGTTATACACACTCCTTACGAGTCAATTGTTTTGGTAGATTGAACTAGATTTTTACCTTTCAAACTTAATCTGATATTGAATTTTTAGATCAATAGTATGTGTTCCAAGGAAGAATCAGTGTTTCTAAACGGACACAATTATGGAATATGGGCACATGGAAATGCTTTTGAAGAGTAAAGAACTCCGATAGTTTATAAAGGTTGTAGTTCTATATTTAAAGGATGACCAACAAAAGCTTCTCATTGATGGGAAAAATTACATGGATGTAGGAGTCATAACGACCAGCTACATCTCTATGAATATTGAATTTAATACAAGTGTGATTATCTTTCTGAATTTTGTTTAGAATAATATGAAGGTTGTATTTGATAAAAATAAAAAAAGTTAGGTTATGCAGATTGAGAATGAGTTGATCTCTCTAAATCCTCTATCATTTGAAATAATTTAAGATAATTACTTGGAATGTGTGAAGGGAGTTCAATATAAATTATGTGAATGCAAAAAGGATTTACCAAATACAAATGGCCAACTTATATAATTAGTCCTTACTAATTTGAGGACACCCTATGATGTGTTCAGGTTTCATTTTATTATCTCTCGTATTTTGTTTTCTACACTTATATTTCTTTGAATAAATCTCATGTTGTGTTATTTATATTGGTTAAGTACATTATAAGTGGTTTCAAATTTATTTCCTGAGCCAGAACACACCCAGATTTTGTATTTTTCTTTTCAAGAAAAAATACAGGCATCCACATTCAAATAACATAAAAATTTGTTGTTTAACAAGTAAACCTAGAATTGGGGAAGAGTACATGAATAAAATACAAGTGGCATCTCTTGGTTGGACACCCTTGCAACCTCTAGTGGTACTCTTTTGAGTAGTACCACATTAGAAGACACTTATATATTAATTTGTCTTCCATGTACCCAATGTTATATCAAAATTTCCCTAGGTGCACCTAAAACCAACCTTACATACACCTTTCAACCATATTGTTTCTATAGTACACAAAGAACAATACTCAGGGATATCACTCTCTAGTGCCCGGGAATAAACTAGCATGGTTAAGGGTACGATTTATCCTCCTTAATTAACATTGTGAAATATTTGGATGAGTAATGCTATTGGAAACCTGTGTTGGAATAATCAAAACCCATACCAAGACTTAGGTTAAAATAATTAATCTTTTTGATTAATTCATAGGTACTACACTAGCTAGTTTGCACCCAATTCCATTTTCAAGGTCAAACTTGCCAAAATTGCCTCATGGAGTGAGTCACAAAGATCCTGGATAATATTCTTCCAACCCACAGACTTCCCAGAATAGAAACTGTGCATTATTTCCTTAACCAGAGTTTCCATCTTTTTCTGCAATTTTAAGGCAAAAGCTAAAGCTAGTTTTAAGGTAGTCTGCCTTGTTTTTTGCACCAGGTCGCATCCCTTATTTTACTCATATAAAATCATGATAAATTCAACTTTCCATCACTTATGAGTTGTACACACTCATTCGTAAAATCTGTTAGCATATTGATTGATTTGGAAAGTGCTTTATGCAACTATGGGGGATTTTGACTAATTTAGTAAGCTGACTTTTGTACTGATTCAAATAACAACTTAATGGTTTCGAATCCTTGGAGTGTATACTGTATGACAAGCGTACGTATATTTAATGATGGATGGTGTAAATTAATATCGTCAACATTTTGTGGATTATCACATATCCAGTCTCCTTCTTGAGTGTTTATTGCATATTTTCACGCAGTTTCGTGAGTTCAATTGTTCTAAGCTTGGGATAAATTTCCATATGGTATCAAAGCCTTAGTAGCTCGATTGTTCTCCTCTTTAATTTTATTTTGCAGGCACGGATTGTCTGGCCAAGGGCACAATTTATGAAGAATGGATCAATCTCAACCAATCATCTTAACTCCATTCAATTACTTCAAATGGAAGGAAAGGATGGATATTTTGATGAGAAGTAAATGCCTCTTCAGAGTGACCATGGAAACTGAATTTGAGCCTAATGCAACAACAGAGAAGATAAAATGGCATAATAGGAGAGACGAGGCGTATGGTCTCTTATGTCTCAACATTTCAAGAGACCTTCTATTTCATCTTGATGATCTTACATCATCAAATTAGATATGGGAGAAACTTCAATATTTGTTTGGGAAGACAGATAAGATGAAAGGTTACCAACTGGAGAATGAGATATAGTATTGATTCCAAGCAGCTTCAAATCCTTGCAAGTCTACTTCTCAAAATTCAAATCACTTGTTTTGCAGTTAAAACAATGTGGAATTGACGAAGAAGATGAACAACTAATATTGGTTATGCTTTGGAAGCTTGGCCCTGATTACTCATTATTTTTTCGACCTTCCATGCCTCCAAGTTGAAAGCTTGAAATTGGAAGATTCCTTCACTGGTATATTTCATGGAATTCTTGACTCAGGAGCAAGAAAAATTGGTCTTGATGGGCACCATCAAACCTTCCAAAGATCAAGCTTTGGTTGCTAGAGATTCCAAGGTGAATTCCAAATATAAGAATAAGGCTAAGAAGCCTCTAGATCGAAAAGTAGATGAGTCCAATTCTCATGAGTACTCCTCAAAATCCAAGAAGAAGATCTTTCAGAAGAAGAAAGGAAAAGGTGAAGGTAGCAAGTGCGCATACTGTTGTAAACAATAAAATTAACACCCTTAAGAGTGTTGTTCTGAAAACATATTTCTACTTTGCCTGCAACATGAAGATCAGATTTTTTGAACAAATTGACCACTGCTTCCATAAAGGAATAAATGTTTGAAGACAAGGTGGCTCTAAAGAGGCCAACTACATGACCACTTAAGGGCCAAATCCCAATTCCTATAACTCACACAATGGAAAAATTCCTAACATGGGCATTAATTTTCCTAGAAATATTGCAAGTCAAGTTGAAATGCCTAGAAACTAAGGAAAGTGGGTTTTTTGAAGGAAATAATCAAAATCTTCAAAATTCCTAATCCCACATTCATTATCAAAAGATGGGATGCTCAAAGCCCAATCCTATAAATGGAATGCATATGAGGTGAATTATGGAGGACAAGAGTGAAAAGCAAAAGCATGCTACAAGAATTTGAGGATAGATAGAGTCTTTTTCGCATCATAGTTTCTTTGGTGATCACTGGCATTGATGGAGAAGGATAGTTTAGAGCAAGGGAGAAAGGGATTCACTTATTATTGGGTTGTAATCACTTTCCTTCCATTTTAATATGATGCAGTCTAATTTCCCCCCAAATGTTGTGTTTGAATCTATGCATTTTTATGTGTTCTTTGTCAATATTTGGTAGATATATTTCAAGATTTTTTAAAGTTTTCAAAATATAGAGGCAAGGAACTAGCAAGAAGCCTGCTAATGGAGGCCTAAAGGCTAAGGAGGCTGAAGAAAGAGGATCTTCCACGAACGACACGCTTCAAGAGGTAATCTCCTTCCTTCCCTCCCTATCTTTTCTTTGAAAAAGTTTAGAAATATCAGGAAGCTTTCATTTATTGCATGTATTTCTATCAGCAGGATTCACCCTCCCTTTAGTTAAGGATAGATAGGTTGTAGACATGTCCCTGCGGTCAAATATACCAACAGAATGGCGACCATACTAGGTACCTAAGGGGATCTGCTCTTGAAACAATTTATCTTGAGAAATTCCCCTTGTTTGGGTGATTTTTTACCTTTTCAATATTATGATGCATGCTTTATCTTGTTCTTAGAAGGTTTAAATTCAGTCATAGAGGTCAAAACCGACCCGAATCCACCCTTTATTTTGTTGTTTTCAAGAAAATTGGGTCTAGATCTTCCTTTTTTCCCTTCTCTAGCTTGCTGGAACCTTTACACAGAATAGACAAATATAAATCCTCCTCTGGAACCCTATAGATACTATAGAGAGCACTAGCAGTACTCTGCTCATCCCTAACAGAGGTGCGCCAACCAAAATGTGCAACAGAGTCACGGTTCTTGGTTTTTTATGTTTAAATCTACAATTTTGGGTCATTTTTGTTGTTATAGGTGTCTTAGGAATATTCTAAGATAGATTTTAGACAATACTTATCTCTTTTTTATCAATATTTAAGGGATTTCTTTGAAGAATTTTGAAGTTTTGTATGCATATGGTTGAAATTTGAAAAAGACATGATTCTTGATTTTTGATGGTCAGATCTGCAATTTTTGGTCATTTTGATTGATTTTTGTTGCTAAATATGCCTTAGAAATATTCTAACTGAGGTTTTAGACATCATTTTCTTCCCTTTTATCAAGCTTTAGAGAATTTTTAAAGGATTTGAAGTTTGATGTGCATTTTGGCTTGAGTTTGAAAGTTTTGGAGATCGTTGATTTTTGAATTTTGATTGAATTATTTCAAAACTTTGTAGAACCTTAATTGACATCCTAAAACACTCGTTAATTCCTAATATTATTTTTAGGAGCATTTCTGAAGCATTTGGGGACATTTTCCCTCAATTTTGGAAGGCATGGAAAACTCTTTTTAAGAAAAAACTAGGAAAAAATCACTTTTAGGAATAGGTTTTTTTTTAGTATTATTCAAAGTTTTCCTTGAAAGGAATGCTCATGTCTGAAATCTTGTGACATTTTTACCCTTTAATTCATTAATTTCACTCTTTAATGTCTCAAATTTGGTCTAAATTGGTCATTTTTATCACGTAGTGAGATAAGGAAATTGTTGTAAAAACTAAAGAACATGACATTGTTTCACTTTATGAATTCTTGTGACCATGAATTTTGAATCCACATGGACTTGATGATGTGCCACAAAACTTGTAATCACCATTAAGACACTCTTTGTACCATCATTTAATATCAAATTCACATAAATTCTCAAAATACGAACCTACCACTCAAGATCAGTTCAATCACAATGAGCAGATCTTTTTCGTCATTGTCAAGCTTCTTAAGATAAGTTGTGTTCAAGACACGAGTATTATCTTCACTTGCGCTTTTGGGGGGGTCCTGTGAACGAGAAAGTGGATCCAAATGTAATAGATAGGTTTATTTTTTATCAAAATTATGAGCCACAAGTATCCTCTTCACTTGTGCTTTCAGGAGGTCCTATGAATGAGAAAGTGGATCTTAAGCGTAATAGGAATCCTTTGAAATTTTGAAGCATATTTTCGAGCCATGAGTATCCTCTTCACTGGCGCTTTTGAGCGGTTCTGTGAACGAGAAAGTGGATCTCAAGTGTAAATGTTGGTCGTGAAAAACATAAATTGAATCATGTTCCTACATGTACACATCAGTTTAAGAGACTTATTGGAAACAAGAAAAACATTAAATATTCAAACATATTTTGTTTCTAATCAGTGATTATTGAATCCAACCTCTTGAACCCTTGCTAGAAAATTGAAAGTTATTTCAAATTTTTGAAAGTGATTTTATTTTTGCAATATGCACATCTGAAGGATCTCAATGAACCCCTTACTCTCCCATAGTATATAAGTTCATCGAATGAAAAGATAGGTTTAAAAAGCACATGTGCATTGGTTTGGTTCAATAGCATAAGTCGCAACATAATCAGTTTCACCACCACTCCTCGAAACTAATCGAATTGCCTTTAAAATCAACGCTTAATATAAAAACAACCAAGATTTTATCTTTGATATCACCAACAAGATTAGGCTAGGGCTTTGGGTTAATATGGTGAGTTAACACTCCAAAGCCACAAAAATTTGAAACTAGCATTTATTAAAGAGAGTTAAATCCATTAGTAGCAAAGAGTTCTTTTTGGGAAAGTGATTCTAACACAATAGTTAAGCACGAGGTAAATCTAAATTAGTAAGGGTGGTACCCCCACCTCTTGCTTCTTTGGTGAAATATGAGCACATTACAATGTCTCGGTTAAGTGACAAGTCCTTGGGGTGACATCACTTTTCTGAGATAGCTAGTCTATGTGAGTTATCCTGGACCAATGACTATCCTACTCGGTCATCGATTATGAAGTGGTAACCATATTTTCTTTTCCTAGGGCATCACATAGGCTGTTGTGAGTGGGGGACACTTGCAATACCTGAACAGAAACAAGGTTGTTTAAGCTCCTTGGAAGGGTGAATAGCCAAGAGATAACACTTGCACCCCTGGCAATTGAAGAACAGTGTAATTGTTTCTCGTACCTTTACTATTTAGTAATTCTTGAGGCTTAATGTCCCTCAAGGGATACTAGTTTTGGAAGGCCCTCTAAAAATCCAACTTTCCACTAAACCTCAGTTTTTTTGAAAAAATCTTGCTTGTTGCTTCCTTAGGGACATTTTTAGTGGTTTGGACACTTTGATTTGTGTTGAGTCTAGCTTCCTTTAGGATTGTTTGATTGTATTTTGATATACTCTAATAAACAAATCCTTTTATTAAACTTCAAAGTGATTACTCTCCCGATCCACCTATCAAGGTGGCAGCAAGGAAAACTACCCAAGTTTGAGGGCCCCTCTACATTGTGGAGGAATATACATGAACCACATCGTTGTGACTTTGAAATTGAACTACTTATAAACCTAATCAAATGTTACTAGAGGAGAACAATGTCAAATCAATTCTAAAAATTTGTCACATCATGGACGAAACATAGATAGAATTGATGATATTACTTTAGTTGAGATTGAAAAAATAGAATATCACACATTTTCTCACGTAAATCCACCCTTACCATGTCCTTTAAACTCAATCATACTTACAAAAAGTGAGTCACTGGTTAGTCATTTTGAAAGTTAGGATAATATGCAGAACATTACACTTGACCCTTTGGCTTCATCAGGAGTTGAAGGAACCATATCAATGTAGCCTCAAATAGTCGCGGGAGGTTATCAAAATCCTCTTGGCACACACAATAGTTTTCTAGGTTCTACTTCTTGGGGAAACCCTTTACCATGGAATGTTAATATTCCTGGTGAAAGCAGTGCATCTTGGAACAAAAATGCCAATTGGAATTATCCTTCACCGATGGGAGTAAATGCCCTAGAGGGTCATCCTATGATTTATCCTAACACTATACCTAGGGGAAATATACCTATTAACCCCATTCCACAATGGAGTGGTCATGTTTCAGAAAGTAACCAATATTTTTGGATCCAACCTATGCAAGGAGGAAACATACCTTGGAATTCCAATAAAAATCAAGGACAAAATCAATGGAATGGTCGGGTTTTAGTAAATAACCAATCTTCTTGGGACCCAAGTCCATCAGGAGGCAATCCACCCAGTGGTCATGTGTTAGGAAGTAACCAATCTTCTTTGGAACTAACTCCATCAGGAGACAATCCACCCATTGATCATGTTCTAATAAGTGCCCAATCTTCTTGGGGTAACCTTTGCAAGGGGGGAACCCACCTTGGAATACTAGTCAAATCCAGGGACCACCTAAATGGTGTGGTCAGATTCTAGGAAATAACCAATCTCCTTGGAGTCTAACCCCACAAGGGGAATCCACCCATTAATCAATGGTGTGGTCAAATTCCAAGAAATATCCAATCTCCTTGGAGTGTAACCCTGCAAGGGGGGAATCCACCCATGAGTCCCATTCCACAATGGAGTGGAGAGGTTCCAGAAAGTAACCAATCTTTTGGGAACCAACGTGTAATACTTGTGTTTAATCCAGCTAGACCGCCACATGGACCTCGTGCCAATGGTATGATTGGTTCCATCAACAACCTTGAGCAAATCACCTCGCAAATGGGACAAATTTCTGTTCAAACCTCAGAACCTATAGCTGGTCAGGATATGCAACAACATGCTAAGCCTTCCCCAAATTTTGAAATACTCATACTTTAATCCATGGACCTTAGGGGGGAGAAGAAGAATTGCAAGGGTAAGAACCATGTTAATCCTTCCCAAACTCTTGAAAAACTCATAGTTCAATCGATGGAACTTAGAGGAAATAAGAAGAAATACAAGAGTAAGAAAAATGCTAAGTTTGGGAAGGGAGATGCACTGAATCCAACTCAAGACAATGCAAAACACCAATCTGTTGTATTGATGCAACATTTTTTATAGCACCATCATCAAATGGTTTCTACAATGTTGGTACCTCTTCTACAAGGCAACCAGTCAAAATCCCCGCAAGAGGGAAATGATCCCAATTCCGATGTTTTCATGTGTGATCATGAGGTGAACATTAAAATGATATCTAATTCTTATGATGTCCCTCATAGTACATTGAATCAATCAAAATCACAACCAAGTAGTTATCTCACCATTGAGAAACCAACCATAGACATAGTACCACACCCCCCCAAAGGTGATCTATGTAGAACAATGCATAATCCTAATGCACGAGCTGCTCATAATGAAAATGTTGTTGAGGAAATAAATCAAGCACCATGTGTCATCTCTGTCATAGAGGTATTGCAATATTGTCCTGCACAAATAAAGGAACTATTGTCTTCAACTAGAGCTTTTGATCCATCCGATGCAACATTGATCACATTAGACTTAGACCAATCAACTTGTAGGATTCCTTCCAAAGTTGCTTTTCAGATTAAAGTAACATCTCATGGAAAGAATATCTTTCAAACCATAGTTGATGAAGGGGCCTCAACCTGTGTCATGTCATTTAAATGTTGTAAAGCATTAGGATCACCCACCTCAGTTCAATCCCATACTATGTGAAAATCATTTGACGGACATTTGTTCTCTCCTCACAAACTCATTGTATCATGCGTTATTGAATGGGGTGGAAAAACAGTCACAATAGATGTTGAGGTAGTAGATGCGCCTATAGAGTAAAATTTTCTATTAGGACGTAGTTGGATACATGTGATGATGGCTATAGTGTCTTTAGAGTCTTGAGTGATTCGGTTCCCTCATTAGGGTAAGATTGTCATAATCGACCAATTAGATTACTGCAGGCTTGAAACTGTTATCCAATTGAATGTTCCTTTCATTAGGGATGCTTTAAAGGAGGTTCAATACATTAGGGTAGGATCGTTAAAAAATTATTCCCTCATGGGAGACTTTATGATCCCGCAACCCTTATTTGTTGTAGAAATGTCATACCAAGCTATTGAAATGGCTTCAACAGATTTGGATCAAAATCTTCCCTTGATGGAGGAATATGATCCAGTTACTTGGCCCATTTTGGCTGTGAGATCTCACAACTCACTTGATTTATTGCACAGAATTTTATCATTGAATGAAACTATCCTTGAAATCAAAACATTTGGTTGTACCCACCTAAGGACATATTTTGTGGGGCCACTAGGAGCATATTTGGTTTAAATCCACCCAAGTACAGGAGCATCCTTTGTATGTTCCTCGATCTTATCAGGTATAGTTGGAAGCATGCATATAGGTTTAGGTTATCCCTATGTGAAGATGCATTTGAACCTTTTGCAATCCAAAATTTCCATAGGGTCGAACCTGTTGGAAATTGGTGGGTCGGCCCATCATATCTGTATTTTCCACCATTCCGACAGAAGAGCCTACTGAACATGGGACACCCTAGTCAGCACCCCATTTCCATTTTGGTGCCCATGCTGAGTTATTCTCATAGTCCCGGGAGACCAATTAGTCCCATCATGACCTTTATTTTAAGACCACATACTTCTCTTCCATACAGTTCTAACCATTTCCTGACGATCTCCTTATTTCATGTTAGTTTACATAAGCATGTGTTAAAATATCTGCATGAGCATTTGTGCTTACTAATTCGATGCTTATTGCTTATGTTGCGTATATGCCTTTGCAGTCACTTTTTTCTCAATCCACATGTAAACCATTGCTTATGTTTAAGTTGACCTATACATGTGAGAACTATTTGATTCAGGTATTTGATGAACCAAGATTCATAGTGATTTATGATTTTGGTGTTTTTCGCAAGAATTACCATGAAGTAAACCACATTTCCCCCTTCCTACTTGTTCATCGCATCAAATTGGATAACCATGGTTACTTGGTTCTATTTCACCATCTGTAGACACATAATCCTACTTCAGATAGCCAACCAATGGAGGGAACATTTGTAAGAGTGTGCACAACTAGCTCAACCCTTGTTTGCAATAAGTATCTGTGCCTTGGACTAACCCGTACTCTTGAAAAACAGAGTACGCCCATGCAAAAATCGTTCCCTCCCATGTACCATAGCATTCTTTATTCTTTTTTCAAGCTAATAAATGAAAAAGTACTAAAAATTTAAAAACACAAAAATCAAGGTAAGGGGAAACTTGAATTTTGTCATATTGAATCTTTGAGATAAAGGCAACAATCAGTAATAGTCTCCCTTTAAACATGACACATAATTTTGTATCTGTTGTTAGTACACCATTTACATTTTCCTTAGGAATCTACACCAGTAATCTGAATAGATCTCCACCAATAGGTTATCCTTCCTGTCATCTATGGAGCTTTCATTAATTCATCTGGAGTTGACAAATTTCAAAATGGTTGGTTACTCGAGTCTTATGTTTCCAAGTGTCCATTATGCGTCATGTTATGTGTTTAAGGGAAGTCAAACCAGTGTTGGCCATTCCTCAAATGTTCCTGACCAATCATGTTGACCTTCCTTGTGTCAATATACAGTGTTGGGTCTTGCAGCTCTACCAAATTATATCAGCCTATTGATCTCAATTTCGTGTCATTTGATGTGGGATGCATTAATTCCCTCCTTCTGATGGATCTATTCCTATCAACACCAAATCATCATCTAGGAAATCGATCTAGGAACCCCAGTGAGTACCTTGGATCTTGCAGTCATTAGTGGAAGGATTCCTCGCAAACGAAAGTGGGTATACCAATGACCCCCGATTGTTTGATTCTACAAGTGTTTGACTTCAGAACATCTATTCACACTTGTCAGTTTGTACTCAAGTACCTTGGAGTCCATCATCATTATCGATGGGCCTCCCCCCATCTGTTAACACTATACATCAATGACTCGTAATCAAATGGTGTTTTATTATGCTCGACATCGACTCATTTATTCACATGATATAGACTTGTACTTTCGTTGGTTCATTTGAATACCTTGGGAAAAATAGTTGTATCACTCATCAATGCACTGCCTGAGTTGCGCAAGATTAGACTGCCATGTCAAAGCACCACAAAGACCTGGATATTTTGCACTCATCAAAAAGTGCCTGTATACGTTTTTTTTATTTTTGACATGGATCCACTGTGTATTGTTCGTGCCCATTCTTGTTAACTGCTGAGCAAGGGTATACCTGTCTCAGGAAGATATCATATCTTTGGGAAATTTCCTGTTTGACTAGCAGGTGTTTCTCCAACTCTTGTGTTCATAAACCATCCTTTTCCATCATGCCTTGATCACTAAAGAGTATCAGCACAAAGAGTATTAGAATGAAAGAGAAATCAATGTATTTCATCCCTCGACATAGCTTCAGACCTCACACATTAGGGGGCATATGTTAACAATAAAATTAACACCCTTGAGAGTGTTGGTCTGAAAACATATTTCTACTTCACCCGCAACATGAAGATCGGAGTTTTTGAACAAATTAACCACTACTTCCACAAAGGAAGAAATGTTTGAAGACAAGGTGGCTTTAAAGAGGCCAAGTCTGTGACCACTTAAGGGCCAAATCCTAGTTCCTATAACTCACACAGTGGAAAAATTCCTAACATGGGCATTAATTGTCCTAGAAATATTGAAAGTCAAGTTGAAATGCCTAAAAAATAAGGAAAGTGGGTTTTTTTAAGGAAATAATCAAAACCTTCAAAAATACTAATCCCACATTCATTATCAAAAGATGGGATGCTCAAAGACCAGTCCTATAAATGGAAGGCATATGAGGTGAATTATGGAGGACAAGAGTGAAAAGAAAAAGCATGCTGCAGGAATTGGAGGATAGATAGAGTCTTTTTCACATCATAGTTTCTTTGGTGATCATTGGCATTGATGGAGAAGGATAGTTTAGAGAAAGGGAAAAAGGTATTCACCTATTATTAGGTTTTAATCACTTTCCTCCCATTTTAATATGTTGCAATCTGATTTTCCCCCAAATGTTGTGTTTGAATATATGCATTTTTATGTGTTCTTTGTCAATATTTGGTAGATAGATTTCAAGGTTTTTTAAAATTTTCAAAAGCTAGAGGTAAGGAAACAGAAAGCAGGCTTCTAATGGAGGCCTATAGTCTAAGGAGGCTAGAGCAAGAGGATCTTCCATGAACGACACGCTTCAAGAGGTAACCTCCTTCCTTCCCTCCCTATCTCTTCTTTGAAAAAGTTTAGAAATATTAGGAAGCTTTCATTTATTGCATGTATTTCAGTTAGCAGGATTCACCCTCCCTGTAGTTAAGGATAGATATGATGTATATATGTCCCTGCGGTCAAATATACCAACAATTGTGGTAAGGGATTTCATCTTGAGAGAGCTTGCATGAAGAAGCAAATATATACGCTGACTCAATTCCTGGAGAAGAAAACATCTCCCTCCCTAATAGCACAAGCAAGAAGGAAGGATGATCAAGTTTCAAAGACCCAGAGAGAGTACATGCCCTAGTTGAAAGCACTGTAAGATTTCCTTCCTTTATCATCGATTTTGGAGCTTCTAGGAACATGGTTTCAACAAAGGAAGCATTCTCATCTCTTGATGATTCGAAGGGTCCTAAGATTTTGCTGGGAGATAACTCAGAAAACGAAAGTAAGGGTAAAGGTAGCATTGATTTTGACCATGGTTCCTTCAATAATGTTTTGTATGTCTCAGGTCTTGTTGCTAATCTCTTGTTAACCTACCAGATGACCCACACTGGGTATCCTAAGAAGGTTTTTTTCTCTCCCAATGAAGTTGAAATATCTTATATTGCGAATGGTAGAGTCATTACTAAAGGTTTTGTGGATCATAGTTCTAAAGTCTATAGGTTCCCACACTTCATGCCTTTCTCTAACCAATCTGCTCTCCTCACCTGTTCCAATGAAACAAGAAAACTTTGGCATGATAGGTTTGGTCATCTAAACTATAAATACCTTTCATATTTGTGTGAAAAATATATGGTTCCAGGGTTTCCAAATATAATTTTTTCCAAAGGAGTCTATCAAGGTTACATTCTAGGAAAACATCCAGAGTATAAGTATAAGAGAGTCGGTCATGAGCGAAACTCAGCACCTCATATGTCCATGAGTCAAGACAAGTATGTCCATGAGTCAAGACAAGTATATACTTACCTTCATAGATGACATTTCTAGGTACTGTTGAGTTTACTTCCTTAAACTCAAGTCTAAATTTTTTGACCACTTCAAGGTTTTCAAGGCCTTGGTTGAGAACCAGTCTATGGGAAACTCAATATCCTCAAATATGATAATGGTGGTGAATATTTCAATCTAAGTTCACTAATTATTGTGAAGATGTGGGTATCCAGATGCAACACTATGTTCCCTACACACCTCAGTAGAATGGTGTGGCTGAAAGGAGGAATAGAAGCCTCAAGGAGATGGCTACTTATATGTTAGAGTATAAGAATTTTCCACCAAAGTTTTGTGATGAAGCTATAAACTATGCATCCTACATCCAGAATAGGGTGCCTCACAAACAACTTGATGGATTTACTCCTTTTGAAGCTTGGAGTGGGCACAAACCAGATGTCTATCATTTCAGGATTTTTGGCTCAAGAGCATGGGCTAGAATTCCATTAGATAAAAGGAGGGATTTGGAACCCCAAAGCCAATAATTCGTATTTGTTGGGTATTATGAAGATTCCAAAGGGTAGAATCTGATCAACACGAGCACTCAAAAATCCTTCATTGAAAGGAGTGTTCAGTTTGAAGAAGAGCCAATGGTAGCAACATAAATTGGAGAGTCCTCTTAACCTCCTCCACCTTTGGTTGTAAGTGAAGGAACTAATGAAATTTATGATTCTGATATGTCTGATAATGATGACTTAATTTCAGATCCAAACAGCCCCACAAGGCCAAAGTGGGAAGCAAATACCATCCAAGTAGTTGGGGAACTAGCTTGGAATCCTACAGATTCTAGGAGGACTAGATCTCAATTCGAGAGTGCCCTTTCTGTTAAGGATACTTTCTTTGATGACAAGTGTTTTATAATGATTGAATCTTATACATAGGAATATGAATATGCATGTGAAGACCCAATATGGAAAACAACCATGAAGGAGGATTTCCATTCGCTCCAAAGAATGACACATGGGATCTAGTCATTCTCCCCCCAGGGAGAAATCTAGTCAAGTGTAAGTAGGTTATCCTATGAATTATAAGGCATGTTTAGTGGCAAGGTGATTCTCCCAAGTACAAGGCATTGACTACAACGAGACCTTTGCACTAGTTGCAAAGATGGACTCCATAAGACTAGTTTTGTCCATTGCAGCTTCCAAGCAGTGGGAGGTACATCACATGGATGTGAAGAGTTCATTTCTGCATGGTGATCTGAAAGAAGAAATATATATGCAGCATCCATAAATTTTTGTGACTAATCCATATCTTGTGTGCAGGTTGAAGAAATCATTGTATGGGCTAAAACAAGCTCCTAGAGCTTGGTATGCCAAGATTGATGAATTTTTGCTATCACTGAACTATTGTAAATGCAAGTCTAATCCAAATGTATATTTGAAGTTGATTCATGGTTTTTTAATCCTTATTGTATTGTATGTGGATGACCTTCTAATCACAGGAAGTTCCAAGAAAGAAATTTCATCATTGAAGAGTGCAATGAACCATGCCTTCTCTATGGTTGATTTGGAATTGTTACGCTAATTTTTGGGGCTTGAGATTTCTCAATCATGTCTTGGAATCAAGGTACATGAGTACAATTAAGCTTAATATATATTGAAAAAAATCAGAATGAAGGATTGCAAGCCAAGCAAGACTCCTTTCCTTTCAGGAATTAAGCTTGAAGAAGCACAATCAACTCCATTGGAAAACAACACCCTGTATAGGAAACTGGTTGGTTGTCATCTTTATTTGACTCATACTCAACCTAATATATCTTATGTAGTGAGCATGGCTTCCATACAAATGGATCATCATCATGACATCCATTGGAAGGAAACAAAAAGAATCATAAACTTTGTACAAGGAACAAAAACTCATGGGATTCACTATGTTGCACAATTTAGCCTAGAGTTAGTTGCTTTTACTAATTCGAATTGGGAAGGTGATAATGCTGATAGGAAATCAACTTCTGGATATGTGTTTATGCTTGGAGATGGACCAATCAGCTGGTTAAGTAAGAAAAAAAGTGCAATTGCACTTTCATCTACAGAGGAAGAGTACAAAGGAGATGTGAATGCAACATCTCTATGTTTGTGGTTGCAAGGAATACTTGGAGAGTTTGGGATCGAGTCAGAGATTTCTACAACCATATATTGTGACAACCAGAGTACCATTCGAATATCAAATAATACAGTACTGAGGGAGAGAACCAAACACATCAATATCCATATGCACTACATCAGAGGACTTGTGCATGATGGGGACATTGATTTGCAATATTGCGCATCATCTGAGCAAGTTGTAGAAATCTTCACCAAGATGTTTTCATAGAGTAATTTCAACAATATTAATTATTTACTTGGGATAGATGATCATGTGGTGAAGATAGTTTGAAGACCATATTTCATACATTTTTGTTCATGTCCATGTTTGAGGGATGATTTTCCCACTTGTGGTTTTGCCTCTTTACTTGTTTTGTATGGGAAAGCAATATGTAAAGTGTGACTAAGCCTTGTTTATAGGCCTATATCTATGATATTTTTATGATATTGTACTTAAAGTAGGGCTTAAGAGGGGGTGTTGTAATAATCAAAACCCATCCCAAGAGATAGGATAAAATAATCAATCTTTTTAATTAATTCCCGGGTCCTACACTAGCTAGTTTGTGCCCAATTCCATTGTTGAGGTCAAACTTACCAAAACTGCCTCATGGAGTGAGTTATAAAGACCATGGATAATATTCTGCCAACCGACAAACTTCCCAGAATAGAAACTACACTTTACTTCCTTAACCATAGTTTCCATCTTTTTCTGCAGTTTTAAGATAGATTGCCTTGTTTTTTGCACCAACTCTCTTCCCTTTTTTTCCTCATATAAAAGCATTATAAAGTCAAACTTACATCACTTATGATATGTACACACTCATTCGTCAAATTCATGAGCATCTTGACTAATTTGGAAAGTGCTTTATGCACCTATGGGGGTTTTTGACTAGTTTAGTAAGCATGCTTTTGTACTGATTCGAATAGAAACTTAATGCTTTCAAATACTTGGAGTATCTACTATATGAGAAGCCTACATCTATTTAATGATGGCTGGTGTAAATTAATATCATCAACAGTTTGTGGATTATCACATATTTAGTCTCCTTCTTAAGTATTTCTTAGATATTTTCAAGCAATTTTGTGAGCTCAATTGTTCTAACATTGGGATAAATTTCCACAACCTGCATGTATATCCAAGAGTTATAACACCTAACACTCCATTTTCCTTAAGGCCTTTCAAATCATATCCTCTCTAGCACAAGACACCAAATTCATAGACAAAGTGGACTATCAAGAATTTGATAATTTCATCAGCGAATCAATACTCAAATCAGAGTAAAAACTATTTCTAGAGTATATGAAAAAAATTAAAACTATTCCTTACACTACACTTGTCATAGTGGTATGAATCTCCACTAACCTTTTCCCTATGGACCTAACCAAACCATTATAAGGGGCCTATATTAACAAAATACTTGTTCGAATATGATTGAATTGTAGGGAAGCTTCCATGGATGGAGACATTCACAATCATCACTTTTTTAGGATAACCATGGCCCCAAACCATTCTTTCTTGAAAACCATATGTGGAATCGACATCCTAAATTCAATCTGAACAAGTTTGATGGTTCCAATCCCACGGGCTGGGTTACTCAGACAGAACACTATATTTCTCTCTAAGGCATTACTAACTTACTTAATTAAGTTGTGATTGTGAGTGTTATACTTGGACATGGAACATTGACAAGGGTGGAAATAACATAAGAAACACTATGGGGTCACATTGCTTGGAACCAATTGTTGAAAACTATAACGAGAAATGTCATTTTCATGTTTTGTATTTTTGTCATGGGGGGACACAAGTTATATTTCCTAGCATGTTATGTTTGTAAAGTGACTTTTTTAATAAAGTGCTTTTTATAAAGTGAATGTACTTAAGTTGTGGATCCCATAGTTTATTAAATGTGCTCTTTATTTAATAAAGTGAATTAAGTTGTGCATTTAATAAAGACCCTCATATTAGACTTATTATAGCCATCAGATCAAAAGTTAGATAGAATTGGTTATGTAAGTTAAGGTTTCTTGGGAAAAGTGTAAGTATTTATACATGCTTGGGAATGAAGGAAAAATACAATTGATACAAGTGAAGACAAGTGAGAGAAAGATTAAATATTGAAGAAGGTTTCAGATTGTGAAGATAATCATCAAGAAAACTTGAGGGCACAATTCCTAAGAAAGTACTTCTTCAATCATTGGACCGTACTGTGAGAACCGTACAACCTTTGCTGCTAATCGTACATCCATGGAATTCGAGGTAGATTGCAGGAACAATTTTCGAGCTAGATTGAGGAGAAATATGGCACGAATTTTGAGGCATATTTTCTGTAATTAATTCTTAGTAGAATCCGTACTATCTACACCTGGCACAGTTTCCAAAAATTTGTTGTGTGCAGTTCGCATGTGTGAGTTGGTTGTAAGTTCTATTTTGGCACAAATTCCAATACAGTTTTGCATAAGAGTGGAATTCTGTAATTTGTTTTGATGTTGTAACAAGAAATTCTGAATTTGTGAATTTCTGAGTTTCTTTCTCATAAATAAATCTCTTTCTATGGGTTTTCCTCTGGTGAGGTTTTGCCTTGGGATTTTCCCTAAAATCACTGAGTTGCTTTCATCTTCAGTTCAAGTGGTTGATTGTGTAGTATTTATGCTCAAAACTATAAAGAATAATTCATAGTTCAGAGAAGTCATAAATCGGAGTTGCAGTCAAAGTGTTTGATAAAAGCATAGAAAGAAAGTATTGTGTTTGTATCTAATTTATACATGGTATCAGAGCGTGATTACTGAAGGAAAGTTAATATTAGAAGAGGGCACAGAGTTATTGAGAAACACATCAGATTCTTGTTAATTTTCAGAAATCAGTTTTTATTTCTGCTGAAGGTGTCTGGGTTAAGGTATGAAGATAGGTTAGATGGTGAGTCTAACTTTTGTCCCTAGGAGGAGAGAATTAAAAAAAAATTGCAGGTAGATTATCTATGGGACATAGTATAAAGTACCCAGACTATACCCGTAGTTGTTCCCAATGCAACTACAAATGCTACAGGTTTCGCAGCCTTTAACAAGAAGAGCATGAAAGCTAAGAAGATGATTCTTGATTCTATAAAGGATCATGTGATCCCTCATCTTGCAGGGAAAACACATGCCTATGAAATGTGGAACTCACTGCTTAGTTTGTATCAAAATTCAAATGAGAATAGAAAAATGGTGCTTAGGGAGAAACTGAGAAATGTGAAAATGACTGACACGGAGAATGTAGCTTCTTACCTTACTAGGATCTCCAAGATTAGAGATGAGTTGGGTGCAGTTGGAGAAGCCATGACTGGTGCAGACATGGTGAGGACTGCCTTAAATGATTTCTTTGGAAAGTGGAAACCCTTTGTGAAGGGTGTTGTATCCAGAGAAAATTTACCTGGTTGGGAAATATTGTGGGACGATTTTGTCCAAGAGGAGCTTCGTGATGAAGCTCTTGGAAAACAGTCACCGAATGAACATAGTGAGGAAAATGTTGCTCTTCTGACTACAAACAAAGGAAAGGCTAAGAAGAAGTTTGTAAGAGATCTCAACAAAGTTAGATGTTACCAATGCAATCAATATGGGAATTTTGCTTCGAACTGTCCAAATAACAAAGATAAGAAACAAACAACAACATCAACGTCTATTGAAGAATTTTCTACTGAGTTTGAGAAAGAGTTCTCTCTTGTTTCTATTGTTTCCAGTATGAACAGTTCCAGTTTGCAATATTTCTGTATAGTGGATAGTGGAGCTACTAGACACATGACTGGTATGTGGATTATCTTTCAGGAGATTGTTGAGATTGGACCAAGATGTTGGTTTGTTGAGACTAGTTTAAATCAAGTTAAGGAAATCAGAGGTATTGGAACTATTAAATTCCAATTAGAAGAGAAATCCCTAGTGTTGAAAGGGGTCAGATTTGTTCCAGGGCTTAGAACAAACTTAATTTCAGTTTCATCCTTGGAAGATGAAGGTTACAGTATCTTGTTCAGAACATGCCAAGTTTTTATGTATCCAGCTGGAAGACCAGACAATTCATTCTATTAGGAGATAGAAGGGATAAAATTTATGTACTACGAGGAGAGCTAGTATATACAGAGTCCGGAGATTGGCATTTTGAGATAGTGGTTACAAACACTTAGATGATACCTTCATAGGAAGAGAGTGAATATTTTCAAAGTACTGGCAGAAGGCTCAACCAACATAATGAGATTGAGTAAATAGAAAACAGAAGAATGGAGTCTTCTCATAATTCAGCCTTCAGAGTTGTGTTTAGACATAAATCTCTAGATCAGTTTCTAAAGCAAGAGGAAGTTGTTGAGAATGATGATCGAGGTGGAGCAGTTATAGGTGTTGAAAGGACCTTCCTCGTTAAGAGGGAGTGTTGAAAATTGTAACGAGAAATGTCCTTTTCATGTTTTGTATTTTTGTCATGGGGGGGCAAACAAGTTATATTTCTTAGCATGTTATGTTTGTAAAGTGAATTTTTTAATAAAGTACCTTTTTCTAAAGTGAATGTACTTAAGCTATGTAGCCCATATTTTATTAAATGTGCTCTTTATTTAATAAAGTGAATTAAGTTGTGCATTTAAAGACCCTCATATTAGACTTATTATAGCCATCAAATCAAAAGTTAGTTTGAATTGGTTATGTAAGTTAGGGTTTCTTGGGAATAGTGTAAGTATTTATACATGCTTGGGAATGAAGGAAAAATACAATTGAGACAAGTGAAGACAAGTGAGAGAAAGATTAAATATTGAAGAAGGTTTCTGATTGTGAGGATAATCATCAAGACAACTTGAGGGCACGATTCCCAAGAAAGTTCTGCTTCAATCATTGGACTGTACTGTCAAAACCGTACAACCTTTGATGCTAACCATATAGGCACAAAATTAGAGGTATATTGTAGGCATAATTTTCGAGGCATATTGAGGAGAAAACTGGCACGAATTTCGAGGTATTTTTTTATAATTAATTCTGAGAAGAATCCGTATAGTCTACACCTAGCACAGTTCTCGAAAATTTGTTTTGTATAGTTCACATGTGTGAGTTGGTTATAAGTTCTATTCTAGCACAAATTCCAATACAGTTTTGCAGAAAAGTGAAATTCTATAATTTGT
Source organism: Pseudotsuga menziesii (assembly GCA_001517045.1). Classification (NCBI taxonomy): domain Eukaryota; kingdom Viridiplantae; phylum Streptophyta; class Pinopsida; order Pinales; family Pinaceae; genus Pseudotsuga; species Pseudotsuga menziesii. The sequence continues at coordinate 298,967 of LPNX010211848.1, read as the reverse complement.
TTTGATGATGTAACAAGAAATTTTGAATTTGTGAATTTCTGAGTTTCTTTCTCATAAATAAATCTCTTTCTTTGGGTTTTCCTTTGGTGAGGTTTTTTCCTTGGGATTTGCCCTAACACTGAGTTTCTTTCATCTTCAGTTCAAGTACTTGATTGTGTAGTATTGATGCTTAAACTATAAAGAATAATTCATAGTTCAGAGAAGTCATAAATCAGAGTTACAGTCAAAGTGTTTGATAAAAGCACAGAAAGAAAGTATTGTGTTTTTATCTAGTTTCTACACCAATTTGTCAAATTCATTTATGATGTGTGATGGAACTTCATATTCTAATAAGAGTAGCTATCGATAAAGGAGTAATGAGATTTTAGATATATAGCGACTCTTCTTTGGTTATAAAATGTATGAATGGTGGAGCCAAATTCATTGTGCCTTATTGGAAGAGTTGGAAAAGAAACTAAAGGAAGCCTCGTCCATGTTTGAAAATGTTGCATTCACACATGTATTCCATAAATATAACATGAAAGCATATGCTCTTTCCAAACAGGGTCACTACGTGGAAGTTGACACAACAATTCTAGAGGAATCCATAAATTGAGCCTTAATATCTCAGTCTTTTGAGATGTTGTCTAATATTTTGAAACTCTCAACACTCCAATTTTATTGTCTTTAATATGCATTGTATTAATAAAGGACTTTCAAGGGGTTTTTAATATATTTTTGAGAATTTTATCTGAAGTTATGATCTTGTAGAGGATTATAGTGTGATGAATAATCTTTTGATCCTCATGCACTTGGTTTTAAAGATGAGGTAGTATTTTTCTATCCTTTTTTACCATTGTTCCAAGTTAACATACAGAATGCCATTTTATTTCTTTACTTGAATATAAATAATGATTTGTTTTCATGGAAACAAACTATATCAAACATGAAGTAATTACATAATTAGGCAAATTAATTTCTTTTTCAATGGATAATGTCCCCTAAATATTGCAAGAATTTTATTCCAAGTTATAGTTCCGCTTGATTGATGAAAATTTTGACTATGAAACTTTCCCTTAAAGGTTTTTTCCCATTTGAAGATGACCCAATTTTCTTGAAATTAAAAAGATAAAATTGGGCCATAATAGAACTTTGTCTCACCAAAAAATGTGAGCTCATTGGAAAGGTTGAGTTTTTCTACTTATTAACTCACTTAATCAAATATCAGTCTTTGTTGTGATAATCATTAACTGCTTATAATGTTGCTTCAATAGACACAAAAAATCACCTAAGTTCATGCACATATTAATAATGATACGCAATTTAATGTTTTCTATAATTTTTATTTAAAATTGAATAAATTACATTGAATACACATAACTAAGTAGTATAATTAATCTCAAGGGGCTAGGTCAATCTATTGTTGCCATTGTTGTTGGGAATTTGGTTAGTTTAGTGTGAAAAGGTTCCTAGTTCAAACCCATTTGGGTGAGGCGCACTAGTCTAAGTCGATGAGTTTACTAGGGACAATATCCACAAATGTGGGGAAGCATCCTTTACATTTCCCATGAGGTTTTCCTTCGAAAAAAGAGTAGGTTACTCTTAAATTGATAATAACTTAGTGTAAATTCAACACATTATTAGAAAAATAATAACTCAAAACATTAAATGGTAAATTAATGAAGGTTATATAAGGTTGTTATATATTGCTAATTTTCAAAAGTTTGGCAAACTTGTTATACCGCTTAATTATTCATTAAATTCAACATGGGTTTGATCCATATTGTGAGGTTAGTAAAGAGGTACTTATTCATAAGATGGTGATATAAATGATGTGAGAAATTATAGAATCATCATGGTTAGCAATATCTTTGGAAAGTTACTTGGCACTATTCTAAAGCGAAAAATAAGTAAATAGCCAATAATAAAAATCGACATGGCTCCTTCTCAACCTATTTTTTGAGTGAAACACTCAACCATTAACTGTTTGGAAACTCTTAGAGTTGTTTTTGAGAAAGCATGAGGGAATGGTAATAATAATTATATTTTGTTTTTTGATATAATCACTCAAATAAATATTTGGGAAAGAATGGAGAAAGGAGTAACTCCAGTTGAATGTAGAGAAACAACTTTCCACTAATATGAAAAGGTTATTGCAAAATTTGCAGTGCCCATAAATTATAAAAAATGGAATCAGGAAAGTCAAAATCAATACTAATGTTTGGGTGAAACAAGGATTCTGTTCTCTCTAAAATTATTTGGCCTATTTAGAGATCAATGAGAACATTGGATTAGGAAGGATGGGGGAGATTTATGACACATAGTGTTTAGTTATTGTTGATTTATGTCACTAATATTTTTTTATTGGTAAAGCACAAAGATAGTCTCCAAATACATCTTGATGCTTAAACAAATTTTTTTGGTTACTTTGAAATGAAAGTTAATGAAATATATACAAAGGTAATGATAATATATAGTCATTATAGGGATATTACCATCACATTTAATGGTGTAAAATTGGAGGTGATTACTTCTTATAAATACTTGGGCCTTGAAATTAATTTAATGATAATTGTAGCTCTTGTATAGAGAAACATAGGACACATGAATACCCTATATTATATGGAAAATAAATGTGTAAAAATTCCATTATGGAGTTATAAATTGATGAATCTATACTTCAAAATAGTTGTATAGACAATAAGTTTTATGGTTGTCTAGATTGGGGTCCACACCTTCCCACAAAATCATGTAAGAAAGTTCAAAGAGTTCAAAAAGGGTTCATTGAAGAGGAATTAGGGGTTAAAATACAACCAAGACTTGATATATGTTGTTAGAGGAAACACATATGTTTTTTTAACATAAACAATTAGGATTTTATATTAAAAGGTTGCAAGATTTTCCAAGAAGCACAAAGAGAGTACAAAAATTAGGTGAATGACATCTAACTAAGTCTAAAGTTCCTCTACTAAAACCAACTTCTTGTACTATCCTATTTCGATGGAGATTCCCACCTCTTTTTTTATTGCTAGTATTTTATGCATTTTCTTGTTTGCTAGGATAAATATTGACAAATTGATTACATAGAAATAACCAATGGCAATACATTCCACTTAATTAGATTTAGATCCATCTAACCATAAATTCTATAGTTTATTGCTTCCTTGATGGGGCATGGACATCTAGATCTTTTCTTCCTTATTCTTGATCTGATAGTCTATGTCTTGTGATAGGTGGAGATGGTTGATTTCTTTTTTCTAAGAGCATCGACAAAGGATATTGGCTCCGGTTTCTTTGATGACATGGGTGGGGGATCAACATAGCTGGATTGTGTTTTATTTTTTTTGTTACCACCTCCTTGACCAAATATGAGTCTTCTTCTTCTTCTTCTGTGTCTTCTTTAGTTGCTTGATCTTCCTCATCTTCTTCCTTTTCATGTTCCTATGTCATTTATGTATCTTCTAAGCTTCCTTCAAGTGCAGTCATAGGATAAATTGAAGGATCCCCTTATCTTTTGTTTTACCTACTACTAGAATCCCATGGGAGGGGGCTTCTTCTTCCACTATCACTTGGGTTATGCTTCCTTCATACTCCAAATCTAGAATAGGATCCCTCCAAGTATTTTTTGTAAGGTTATCTCTTTGTTCCATACCATCTTCTCATTCCATGGATTGGAATCTCTTAGAGTAAGATTTAACCGACTCTTTGATGCATGGTCCTTTTATTTGACAAATTTCTCATTTGGAGACAACCTTGAATCCATCATTTTTGGAGGTGGTGGTTTTCTCTTATTGAGATTGCTCAGTCCATTGATCTTGTTTCTTTGGGAAGTTTTAGAAAAATGTCCATAGGAGTGACAAAAATTATAATTGAGCATGATCTATTTATAATCTAGAGTTTTAAGGTGACTCCACCCATCTACGTTGATATGGATTTCTTTTGGAAGTCCCTATTATAGATCTACTTCCACAAAGATATGGGCGCAAGAGTAGAGATTTCCATTTGGATATGTGCTAACAATGAAACAACCTAGCTTGCTTCCAATAGAAGAAATTGACTCTTTGTCCTAGAAAATCACAGGAAGGTGAGCGAGTCTTACCCATACAAGAACATATTTGATTTCATCTTCTAGATTCAAATTTAGATTCCAAGAGGACAAAAACATCCCTTTGGGATCCATGAAGTATGGGCCTGAGCAGAAGAGAAGGCCTCAATCTTCTATAGTTGAGAACAAAAAAAGGAAAAAGCCTCTACCAAAAATCATTACAGTTACTTGAAATTTCAAAACTCCATGTTTTGATTGATTTTGAGCTAGGCTAGAGGACCGTAAATTTTCCAACCAATTATCTTTATCACAAGATGAGCGATGATCTTCTAGATGTTGGGGATACAATGTCAGCCTAAGCAATTTATTCCAATTTGTTGACAAATCTTCAAGGATGGATGACATTTCATGGGGGATTTTGGGAGGCCATGAGGCATTTGAAATCCTCAAACTCCTTCTGCAAAGGAAATCCTTAAATGCATCTTCCGAAATAGGTGACATCACTCATTGCGACCTCTAACTCTAAGGAAAGCAAAAATGGGACGAAGTCAAAGAATAAACGACCCTAGAAAATGCAATCTTGACCAGACAGTTCTAGATCTAAGAATTTGGGTGAATTTCGATGACATTCAAAACCAAACGATGACGACTTCATGTAGCGGCTAGGGATGAAACCCTAGCCACATAGCTATCGACCACAAATTCTCCATTAATGTTTGTTACCATCTTTACATTGGCTTATTCAAAATTTATTTTGTGAGAATTTGTAGATGTGATTTTGTTTAAGAGGAAACATGTATGTTACCATTGTAGGGAGAAGCATTTTATCAATTTATGAATTATTTATTCAAAATAAGGTAAATGGACATGAATATATGATGATACCAAGAAAATATTGCAACTCAAGATAAGGGTTGGTACAATGACTAGATGAAATGATTAAAAAATTAGGATTGAAGAAAAAGAATTACCTAATGAAACATTATGCATTCATGACTTGGTACAAACTAAGATAATACAAAAAAATTGGCATATTAGAGGAATTTTGGGGCCAAAATGGACCAAATAAGAAAATGTGTGCTTGTTGCTTTGTAACTTCAATAACTAAAAGAATTTCAAAGAATTAAATCAATAATAATTGCAATATTTAATCATATATACACCTCACTTTGTTTATCTTGGTGATATACTCTTGAAATGAGAAATATCTTTGAAATACTAAATTTGTAATATTTTATGTTATTAGTAATTTTATTTTTTATAACATGACATATTATCATTTATTTACCATAATTCTATTAGTATTATATAGTAATCATAAATAGTACTTCCATTATATATTTCATATTATTAGTATTAAAATAAGAAATTACCAAGCCCAATACGCATATTAAATAAGAAAAAACAACTTTTATTATTTTCATCATTACTTTTGAACCCGAACTCGGATTTGAACATTCTTTATACTAGTAAAAACATCTCGAAAATATCTACAATGTTTTTTATACATTTTTTTAGATTCTATGTGGATTTTGTGGTGTGCACATTTTTCTGTTGCAATGAATCTTTTAACACAAAAAGGATCTTTTGACATTTTCCTATAAATTTTGATCTCAAACTTTTTTGGCGTGCCTTATACCATTGGAAAAGTATTGCCAAGATATTCAACTTTTCTTTTATAATATTTCTTAGATTCCTTTCCATTTGTTTGAGATTTGCAAAAGAAAATTTTGGGAATCTTTTGGTAAATAGGATACATCTTAGAAGAGGGTAAAATGTAGTTAAAGGAAGCCACCATTATATTATATTTAAATTTATTATTATATAGTTAAGGTCGACCATCAAGATATTATTATTATTATTATATATTAAAATACATTATATATTGTGTGATATATATTATCATTTATAGTGTGTGCACAAGAATCTAAACTAATAATCATTATTTTTAACTCCTAGCTAGTAATTTTAGATCAACCTAGTGTACATGGTAGTGTGATGTGTCATACATGACTTTGATATGGCATATACAACTTATTATTTTACAATTTCCTTAGGAGACCCATTTTTAGGCCAAAATTCCTCTAATGATATTTTGGTCAAAAAATAATATTCTATTAATGTGAGATCAACTCATTGATTACTTAAATAGAACACCATCATATCTAGAGAAAATATCAACGCAACCAAACATATAATTTATCAATTCATAGTAAATTTCCATTGCCTATCAATGAAAAAATGGAAATAGAAAAATATTAATCAATATTGACATCTATGTCTATTTTACAAACAAGGTCTTACCAACAAAACAAATAGTTTGTTATATAAATGATTTTTTAGAGTACCACCAAAAAGTTACTACATTATAGGTTGAGACATCTTTGAGATAAAATGAGATCCAATTTGTGAAATATGAATATATTTTTTTTGTGTAATCCTTCATATGATCCCATAGATCCTATAGGGTTTTCAATGAAAGTAATTTTAATAAATAATATATTTTATGAAACATGCTTTCTATAACACACCTCTTCTATTTCATTCATTTAGATCTTAATATATTTCAGTCTCATAGACCATATTTCATATAAGCATAAAATTAATGTAAATTAAAACAAAAACAATCTCACATATCAAGTCATATAACTATATAATTGGAGCACAACTCTTGAAATTGGTCCCATATAATGGATGCCTCATTATGTTCGGTACTATCCACATTGACTATTATGAATGATAGAATTCTTCTCTCTTTGGAATAGTGATAAAAGTTCAGTCTTAGCATTCTCTGCAGTTTCAAAAAAATTTAAAAAGAAACAAATACTAAAGCTCATGTATCTTTACATAATGTTTTATTCTAGACTTAGCATGAAATTATTTCTTTCTTGGTACATATATCTTTGCAATCAAAGTCAAAAGAGAACATACAATACCTTTATAGATAGGGTTCAAATTGAGTTCACTTTTGGAGAGCATATGGTATACAAACATGAGAAGCTATATCTTGTTGTTCCTATATATAAAATAGTTCAAGATGCCAATTGAATTAATATATTTGATACCTATCTATATTTAATAATGGCATGATTTCCAAAATCAAGTAGTTTAAAAATAACACCCACTAGGTAGGTTGGAAGTTTTGAAACCTAATGATTGCATTAATACAAACCAATAAGAACTTTGCACATTCCACACTGCTTCAAGGCACTATTGCACATAGCAATATTGGGTTTGCAATCAATTTTCAAGCCATTGTGTGTGTGTGTGTGTGTTCATTTACATGAACTAATAGTCTATGATATAGTTCTTCATATTCATTATCATAAGCCAACACAGTCTCATTCACCCACCACATCAATGCCTAGGTATGGAATGAAAAACAAATTCAACAAAAGAAAACAAGCCCAAACATTGTTGTCCACTTCCCAACATCATAATACCCTTAAATATATGCATTATTTCATAATGCAAGTGTCAACTAAAATTACCATAGAATACAATCACTCAACACAAGCATTCATTGGTTGTGAACAAAGAGATATATCTAAAATTTATAAATGCATGTGTATACAAAAATAGTTATGGGTAAGACTACTTCAAGACATTAATCAAATAGTGTAGATGGAACATTTTAGAGCAAATGGAACATTACTTAATGGGTTACAACTCATCTTTGAACAACATGGTACATAAATGTTTTCAAACACTTTGTGGGCAACCTCAAACAAAGGCAAATGGCAGAGACATTTTTTCAAACACTGTGGGAAACCTCAAACATAAGAAAATGGTAGAGAAATTTTGTCAAACACTTTTTGGGGAACCTCAAACACATTAAAATAGTAGAGAAATTTTGTCAAACACTTTTTGGGGAACCTCAAACACATTCAAATAGTAGATACATTTTGTCAAACACTATGTATATTTTTGTTGGATTCCCACCCTATTCCCTCCATCAAACACCCATCGTTGGCTTATAATAAAAAAGCCATATTGCAGAGTTAATATCTAGCAAATGGTAACATGGGTATATGATAGTTTTTGAGAGAAGTTTAACATGGATGTATAAATACTATATACTAAAAATAACACATGCACACTCCATAAATTTGTAGATATAGATAAAGATTTTCCAAGTGTTCTAAGCATTCCTACAATACTCAAAATAAAAAGATCCCCTATAAAGATTTATCTATATCTCACAAAATATCAATTGGGTAGGTGTGATAATGATAATGATATAATGATATAATTATTCAAAATACCATGATAAATATATCATTTACTCATCATTATATAATATTTAATTCATAAATAAAAAATCACAAATAGTACACTTATCTTTTCCAAGTTGAAGCTCCAAGGAAACTAATTGTTGGGGTGTTCCTCCCAACCATAGCTGATACACTTTATAATTACACCCTCATATTGGGATATGATAAAAATAGGGAAAATAATATTGGCAACTTTTGCAAAAATCATTTTCTTTTCAGTAAAAGAATCCAATATACCAACCAAACAAGTCTCTACTGGTTCTTTGTTCAACCTTTGTGCTAGAATAGATCTTGGAACTCATGCCTTGCTCCAGACAACACAATAAGACATCCTTTCTCTACTCTTTAGTCCCTCATGCATGCACTTCCTCTAATTTCTCTTCAATATGTCCAATGTGATCCCAAGACACTACCCACTTCCAAGTTTCATTTCTAGTATTGTGAAGCTTATTAGACATCAGCTTTATTGTTCTTTGGACAACTTAACATGCCAGAAACCTTTATGGAGTTGAAATGGTATCTAGCTTCTTTCCAATGGTGTTCAATATCACCTATAATCTTTTATTTCATATCTCCATGGTTCATATGAGAGTTGGGATGGGTTTTCTTCCTTCAAACCCTTCTTTTTCTTTCCAATAACTATCTTTTTTCCAAGATTTTCTCTCCCCATTAGAATTTCCCATCCATGAAAATTAGAGAATGAGTGTGAGGGAGGAGTATTTCCTCCACCCCATTCTTTGTTCTTAAAAATAAGAGGTAGTTACTATAGAATAGGGGTGTAGGGAACCTCATGGGGTCTCCACTAAACTACCAAATAAACATGTACATATGCAAACATGCATCTATTTATAACATATAGATATGAAATTTTAAGCAACATAATTTTTTTTTCATACCAAAAGCATAGATCTACAATATATCTTTAATCTATCAATAGATCTAACAATATACCATAGTATAATAGTCATTAACCTACTAAATCAAATAGAAGATACATAAAATATCAATTTTTAAGTTACTTCCCTATCAAATCTTGCAAGTCCTCGAAGGTTGAAGTAGATGTCAAAGATACGTTGCAAGATCCTTTGTCAATTTTCCAATTACTATAGGTCTACCAGAATCCACCCTGCCATACCCAACAGGTACTCTTCTTGCCCTAGGACCCATGAGATGCAACGAGGATGACTAATAAAAATCTAGCAAAAAATTCAGTACACAGGCTACTGCTGCGAGGCTCCAACCTCTCTCATACCAAAGTGAACCACACCCTCCAATAGAAACCTAAAAAGTGTTGTAGAACCTCTCCCATCTAGCACTAGGGTAAAAAGAGATGAGAACCTTATGCCCTCTTTGTCTTTTTATAAAATTTTGAAAACCCTTCATCATCCATGCATTGTTTTTCGAGTTTATTTATTATTATCTTTCTTTTTGTTGCTTGCCCTCTAAGTTTCAGTTCTCTCAACGTTGTTATTATTATTATTATTAACTAAGATTTACTTTAGTTGAGTCTCATTGATTTCCTCATTTAAAGATTCCTTCAATTTTTTTAATTTTAAGTTAACTAATTGTATTTGCTTCATTTTTCTTTATTCACAAATTTCATAATTAAATTTATTTAATTGCATATTTCTTTTCACATAATAATTCACTAGAATATTTTTCTAAATTTTTTTAGAATACTTTTATTTCCCACCATTAAAAATTTAATTTCATGGTAGCTTTTATTTTGCGATGGAAATATCAAGGGTTCCATGCTCTATGCACACCCTTCCAATATTCACCCACTTAATATTTTTAATTAACTGTCACATTCCTGTTGCGACAGGGATATCAAGGGTGCCATGCTCCGTGTGTTCCCTTTAGATACTCCCCCCACGGTGGGAATTTGATACAATGACTGAGACCTCGTTAACTTAGTTTAGTCGACCCTATTGAGGGACTAGGGTTCCTTGGGAGTAAGGTTCTATCCTTATTGTGCACCCCCCAGTAAGTGCCTCGCGAGTGACTGAATATGCGGCTTACCCCCATGAAAACATGCATTCGATGAGGAAAATGATGTCTTTCTTTTTCCCAACTAGCAACGTGGAAAATGCTAGACTTACATCACACTTCAACCTCGTTACTTGATGTGGACCGATTAGCAATCACAATTTAGCACCTGGACGTTAAACATCACACACATCAAATCTTTTAAATAAAATCCATAATATAAACATATATACTATATTGACATCACCTATCTATGATACTCGACTCAGTCTGGACTCCACATAGTGTCGACGCCACCTTGCATCACATGTACCTGACTTTCCTGTCAGACTTGATGACCCATTAGAGTACATGCTAAATGTAATCATATGCAAATATAAACATTCGATCACTATCAAAATCATTTCACATTTTACTTATACATTCAATCATTATCTAAATCATTTACTTTTTCACATAAACTTTCGATCACTATCGAAATCAATTTACACTTCACATAAACATTTCAATCACTATAAAAAATATATCAAAATCACATAAACTAATCATCGTCAACACAATAGACAGTTTCCAAGTAATTGTCTTTAATAATTACATACCAGTTCCACACATGGTCGGGTCATTTGAAACCAAACGCCCTTAAATAATAAGACGACATAGAATCTAGGTCTAAATCCACACATAATCAGGGCATTCGCAACCGAATACCCTCAAATAATAACGTCATAATCAATGTCAAAATCCTATGAAAAAACTAGGCACTACATACATCCCCACTTCAAGAAACCTCATCCCAAAGTTATAAAACAAATAGGAAAATTGTGCACGCATCTCCAATGTGTCTTCCCAGCTCACGAAACTAACACTATAGCTATCCTACTAAATCTTGACTTGATCAACTAATCGACACTGAAGTTGTTGAGTTTGCCGCTGCAAAATATGAATCGGCTCAGCCACTAAGGCTCCCCCATACGATATCTGCAAATTAGTCAAGTCAATGACATGAGATGGATTTGACATACAATATCACAAAACAAAAACATGAAAAAATTCATGAATCTGACTAAGTGATGATGACAAATCTAGAATGTAAGCAACCGACCCCCAATCTCTCAACAATCTCAAATGGTCCCAAAAATGGTGGCTACAAGTCAGATCCCTTACCAAATTTGATAGAGCTCTTTCGCAACCTCACCCACAAGAATACTCTATCCCCAATATCATATTTTTTTCCCATTCTATGTGCATTGACATAACTTTTCTGTCGGACTTGGGCCTCTTTCAGTCATGCCCGGATGGATTGCATCTACTCTTCCATCTCCTTAATCAACTCTGGAACCACAAGGACTTTGTCCTCAAGATGATCCCAACTTAAGGGTGTTTCACAAGGTGTACCGTAAAGAAACTCAATGGTGCCATCTGTATCAAACTATGATAACTATTGTTGTAAGTGAATTCTACAAATAGTAGATATTCCTCCCAACAACTTTGTTGGTCCATCACATATATGTGCAACATTCCCTCTAAAACATGGTTGAACCTCTCAGTATGACCATCCGTATCAAAATGGTATACAATGTTGAAGTTCAGTTGCATGCCTAATGCTTCCCAAAAATTTGTCCAAAACCTCCCAATAAATATCCCCCATGTTAGAAATGATCTTTAGAGGTATGCTATGTAGTCACGCTACCTTATTGATGAAGACATGTCCTATCTCAAGTGCTTGATACGCAACCTTCACTAGAATAAAGTGTGTGCTCTTAGTCATCCACGACAACAAAAAATGGTGTGAGGTTGTAATAATCCCACAAGATCATCCCTCACTAGTTGGCATTCAAGGCACCTTGCCACAAAATCAACAACAACTTTCTTCATACCCCGCCAAAAAAATAATGGCTTTAAATCGACATACATCTTCTTAACACCAGAATGGGTCATAAACATTTCCCTGTGGGATTCGGATAGAATAAAGTTTCGAACTTCCTCGTTTGTTGACACATACATTTGCTTGTTGTATCACAACAATCGATCATGTTCACGTGTATAATCGTCATACTTAGGAACCTTAATGGTTTCACTTTCAGGTTTTGTCTTGACTTCCATGTACCAACTATCCTCCAGTGGTAACTTTAGTATCTTCTCTCACAAATTCGTCTTCAGTGGCAACACTGAGAAGATGCGAGACCTCCAACTTAAGGCATCCACTACCTTGTTCGCTGGCACACAAGTACTTTCACATATAAGTGAAGGTGAAGAATGCTTTCAAGCACATTAATGTANTGATTCTATATCATCAACTCATGTATATTCCATGTCCATTTCATTATATATAATCTTCCTGTTTACATCATCAATATGATTCTTAAGTGTCGGGTCTTAGTGAATTAGGCGAACATATTAAATTTAACCTCCTAGTCATTTCACCAGCACCATCATGTCCAGGTCAAGGATTTCATCTTTTCCTTGCCTCATTTCATCATTCTTGCAATCATATGACCCCTTCGACAAACTTTCCAAGTCACATCTTATGTGGGCCGTTATAGTCTCATCGAGTCCTGTCATGAAGACTAGTTATCTTTCATTTAGGCTTCACCAAGTCAGATGGTTAGCATCACTACATTCAACTCATTGTGTTGATCATCTCCATACTTTGTTTGACAAAATTCATCTTTGTTTGACCATTTCAACACTTGGCAGAAGTTTTGAGAGAAAGAGTTTTTCGTGCCTTGTAAGAAATTAATAAGATTTACATTCTTATTATCCCTTTTGAAATGTGTTCAATATTCCCTTATTATCCATTTTCTACCAAGGTACAAGAGTTGCCATTTTTTATACCCATCAATTCTCTAGGAAGTATTTTCACCTCAATGGTTCAAGAACATGTGAAACTCCCCCTTACTCGTAACTTGGCCCCAAAAATTAGAGGTTACCCTTTTAATAGAATCATTTGCTCCAATACAACATAAAGTTAGCATATGAGTACATATTACCACCCTCGTACCTACCTAGTGGTTAATTACACAAAGTGATATCACATCCCTTCTACGCATGAAAGTGATTCACTTCACCTAGCTTCATGTTTATGCACTACTCCGCTACAACAAACATGCCTAAATAACAATGCTTAAAAACTTAGGAGAAGAAATGATTACGATTAGGCTTTCCCATTTGGACCAACACTCTGAGGTGTCAATTACAAACAATCATCGCTTTGGTGGGTGTGGAGCTACGTTTAGGTATTTTCTTCTCGGCATTTCGATCTCTGCTATGAGATCATCTTCAGGAGACCAATCGAAGCTTGGTGAAAATAATATTTCCTAATTTCTTTTTAAATATAGAATAGATGTTTAATATTATTAATTTTAGAATGGGATTGGGTAGACGCCTTTGTATGCACCTGAATCGATAGGGTCTTTCAATGAATCAACCATTTTTCTGATTGTGGTGGGAGGAGTGAAGATGACTCTGAAATGCTTTCTTTTTAGTGTTTTAGCCAGTTTGTCCGCGGTACCCTTAATGTAAGGGAGGAAAACTTTCTTTCCTTCATAATTATCTTCCTTTTTCTCCTCTTTTGTTTTATTTTCCACCATGGCCGACTCATTCTAAAATTAATAATATTAAACATCTATTCTATATTTAAAAAGAAATTGGGCAATATTATTATCACCAAGCTTCGGTTGGTCTCCTGAAGATGATCTCACAGTAGAGATCGAAACGTCGAGAAGAAAATACCTAAACACAGCTCCACACCCACCATTTTGCTCTAGCGTGTGGCTTTGTTTAATCAGATCATTGATTTACTTTTCAAAACAACATATGCCTAATTTACATCATTTCAACTCAGGTACAAGAATCATTCCAAATGTTTTACAAGTCCACCGAGGGTACCATCACTCCTTGCTACCCATCATATGCTTAAAATAGAATCCAAATTTATTTTTACAAATTAGGACCAGTCAAATTCTTCTCATCATACATCACTTTTGCTTCACCTCTAGGATCAATGTTCTGTCTTTCATCCTTTCAACTCTAGTGTCCATGGCCATATTTGATTTACATTATATGTTCCTGGCTAGAATTGTTAATTCTAACAATGACACTATATTGAATAAGTTAAACTCAATGTTTACATTTTTCTCATTTAATCATATAATCAAGTCAAAAGTACCAATTACCACTAAGAATGCACACCACACTCTCCTTGCAATGAAGGTATTTCAACAACATTTTTTATCCAATAACAATTTATGTCTTTTGTATATAAAATCATAAATATTGCATTATCATCATTTCTTCCTCGTTTCAATAATGACCTTGCAATCTAAGACCATTGCCCATTTTTCAATTTAAACTCTTCATAAGAAGAAGAAAAAAATACCAAAAGTACAATCCAAACCATTTTATACATGTTTTAATTAATCATAAAAAAACACAATATGATGACATACTCTCTAGCATATGCATTGAACATCGAAAACATAATTCCACTATCACCAATTTCACAAAACACATAAGGCATTTTACTCCAGTGATCATGTTTCCATCCAACCAAACCTATTCACTACCATAATGGGTGACTTCTTCAATGTTAATTCCATACTCAATCAAACAAAGGGAAGTTTCTTTGAGTTAAAAGGTATCTACCTTCCTCATGAATGCAACACGTTCCCTTTCGCGGAGATTCTACCCAAGCTTTGTTTTTTCCATTTATTGTGAAAGAGTTAATTGGTTTTATCCACATATAAATTCCCTTTATTAGTCCCTGCCATCGGCTAGCAGGGACTCTTGTAATCGGCTTGCCGCCGGTTCTATTAACTAGGACCGCAAATCAAAAAATTTATGGAAAGTTTTTATTCAAAAATAAAACGAATACTTTTGCAAAACCAATTATACAAGAACAACCGTATTATCAACGAATGAATTTAATCGAATTCTTATTTAGCCTTTTTTCGAGGCAGGCGTGTTTTCACAAGCAACATGTCCTAAGTGTTTTGGTTGTTTTGCTACAATTAAACTAATTCTATGAGATTGTTTGACATTAGTTTCAAACATTTAATGTTTGCTTCATATTATGGGCCAAACTTAGTTCAGTGCCACAACCTCGTTCTTGCTGCCACGAAACTAGCTCATTCCTTTGTAGATGCCAAGTGGTGTGGTTCACCATTTGCATGCACTGCAAGTGTCTCGGTCCTGCCAAGCATGGTTGCTGCTAATAGTTACCAGTCTTCTTTGATCCACTGTAGAGAACTCATCTTCATTAGCTTGAACAACTCCAAACCGTCTAAAGCAAAAGATGCAAGCAGAAGTTTGTTGCACTTGGAATGTTCAGCAAGAGATGCAAGTAGAAGTTGTTTTGTTGCACTTGGAATGTTCACGGATTTGTTCACCTAGACTGTAATCTTCATGGATTTGTCTACATCGACAACTTTGATTTGGATCGCACACTCACTCTAGTGGCCCTGGATGGAGAATTTTCGGCCATGCTGCATATGCCTCTTCCAAATCATGCGACAAGGTATCGTTTTCTGCATTTTCAGTGTTTAACAAAATTATATAATACACTATGTGGCATGATAGTCTAGGAAACTAACAAGAAAAGATTTATAGAAGATCTAATGAAAAAGAGTAAAAGTATCAAAAGCCCAGTATTATTGTTAATGGAAGTACATTCTAGTTTCTATGGATAGACGTCAAAGATATCAGAGTTTGCAAATCCATTAAGATAGACGTCAAGTCGGTGGAGGCGTCATTCCTTTTTTCTAGGACAAAGCAACCTAAAATACAAAGAAAAAACCCTATATAATCTTTATGGTAGAATAAATATAGCATAAGGGAACAAAATTGAGTAACAATGAAAAAAATACTTCTTACCTGGCATGACAGTGAGTCAAGTCGGTTTAGGCATTATTCCTTGTTGAAGACATCCACCTTTGAATAAAACATCCAATTGCAATTTTGGAGCTTTCTTAACACAATCTGAATTTCATTTGCAGCAAACCGTGAAGCCGACTGAGGTTTGAAACTTCTCTATGTTCCCACTACACAATGTCATAATTTTGAAAAGGACACTGGAAGTGCATTTATGTGTTTCATCTGCATTTGTCAGACTCTTTCTTCTTTTATCGACCCTTCAGGGAGCCAAGTAGGAAAGGAAACTTGAATTGTTTGCTTTTCATTGTTCACCTCCTTCGCTCAAGAAGCATGTTCGTTATCTTCCGCAAGAACTGTCCTACCATTCTGCATTTCTGCATTCATTATCTGGTGTTCTGTGACTGAAATCAAGTTTTACAAAATAATATGTTAATACTTTTCGTAGTAAACAAATTTATTCGATCGTTCAAACAAGTTTGCTCATACTTAACAGATAATATTTCGTGTTCTTTATACTTTTAACATTTAACCCAGTGACATCTGCACTAAATTTAAATTTAGATCTATTATTTTATGGATCTTTACCGAGCCTACTTTAATTTTTTTTCTGGTATTGACACAATCTTGCCTAATAAAACCTAGCATAGTTTGAAATTTCCGGTATTGACACAATGATAACAAACAAAACGAAGGAAATAATAAAACTTAAACCGATATTGCCTCTGTTAAACAAAAACTTGAATAAAAACTCAATCTTGAAGCAAAAATCCAGAAAACAAGCACACTGCACATTTGAACCAAATGACCCCCGTTTAATCAAAGCTGAGCTAAATTTCTTTGCATAAAAACTTGAAAATTCATTAGAAGGGAAAAAACTCTTCTCATTTGACCATATCCTTCCCACAGAATTTTCGAAATTGAAATCCAATGCAATATTTAGCAAAAACTCCAAAGAAAATCTCAAAAGATGAAAAATTGCACCAAAGCATACACGGAAAGTTGAATCTTACACGGTCCTTTCACCAATTCTAGAGTCCGACCGAAACGAGACTTCTTGTTGCGTAGAAAATACACTTGCGGTCTTGCCATCCCAGCTTTCACGTGCCCCTACCTTGCCCTAGCAATTGCCAGCTTTTCTGCCTTGCACACTGAACATTTGAACCAAATGACACTCGTTTAATCAAAGCTGAGCTAAATTTCTCTGCATAAAAACTTGAAAATTCATTAAAAGGGAAAAAACTCTTCTCATTTGATCATATCCTTCCCACAGATTTTCGAAATTGAAATCCAATGTAGTATTTACCAAAAACTCCAAAGCAAATCTCAGAAGATGAAAAATTGCACCAAAGCAGACGCAAAGAAAAGACACCCTACCTGCCCTCTTTTCAACACCTCTTCGACTTTTTCGCTACGTGGACTGGAGAAAGCAAGCGTTCCCTCCTATCTAGACACCGTCATTTATTGTTAAAAATAATAAAATTATAATAACCTCGCTTACTGTGAAAGTGGTGCTTGCCATGACTCCATTTCCAAATAAATGTCTAATTGTCTCAATATAAAATATAACTAAAAACTAAAATTCATTCCTTAATAAATTAAAAAACATTTTATAATAACCCTTTCTATTATGTGTTCAACATTTCTCCGTATGTCCAAACTAAACTTTTGTGCTTCTTTGTCAAGAAGTACTTTATCCATTTTCAAGAACTTACTTGATTTAGTCATCATTTAGGATAAAATTTTGTTCTATTTTTTAATCCTATTTTATTTTGTTATAGTTTTTTAAACCATAGTTTATAACAATAAAGCTGTTTTAAAAATTTATAGGAATTCCTAACCAATTAAAACTATGAATTCATGAATTCCTTCATGGAGGACTGCTAACTCATTTCACTGCCCCACCAATTGTTTGACATTTAATGAGGCCAATTTATAAAAATGGCACATAAGGTAAAAGCTGCTCCTCTAAAAAAAGAGAAAGGAATTCAATTTTAGTTTTTATTATATTGGGTTAAAAAGAAAAAGTCATAATTTATTCTTAGATATTCAGATGGAATGATGCACAAACGTTATGGATAAATCATTTCAATCAGATTAAAAAACAAGGCACAGACCTGGACGAATTAAAAAGCAAAGCGCAGCCATGGATGATTAAAGTTGAGATGCTTTTCAGTTAAAAAAATAGTGTAAAGAGTTGGACTACAAAGATTCGAAAGCTATCGGTTAGTTCCGGTTGTTACAGTCATCTAGAATTGTCATTCCTGTCGTTGCCATGGATAACTTGTCATGCCTGCTCGTGCAAAGTTAATATTGTTTGAAGACTCATCCGTTCAAGCATCTCTGTCTAGTTGACAAGGTTGCTATTAAACTACTAAGTAAAAATCGACATCTTATTATCAAATAATTATATGTTTCAAAGACTCATTTCTGTCTGGTTGACAAAGCTGCTATTGAACTGCGTGGTACTCTTAGTAATCTCTTAGGCAGGGATTTAGTTGTTTTGCAACTTTTCCTTGTTTAATAAACATAAATCATTAATTTTTAGATAAATAAATTTCCTCTAATTAATGAACTTTAAGCATCTATATATAAATCCACACATAAAATCTTTACATAATACATATAAAATATCTTATTGACCACATAATGCATATAGTGTTTTATATGCATGTGATATTTTCCGTAACCTTACCCATAAATAAAACCCTTATGTGGAAGGCCAGTAGAATCCTGATTAGCAAACAACTATTCAAGTCAACCAACCATAAGATCAAGAATATATTTTAATGATCTAGAGGGCATCCCAAAATCCTCTTACAGGACTCCAACGCCAACGCTATACAATAGAAGAAACATCTCCACACATAATAAACTGGAATGAATATGTCATAAAAGGTTACCAAAAATTGAAAGCTTCAAAAAGGAATTCTACGTAATGCAGGGTCCGGAATACCTTTGTTCATGTCCTACAGTTAACCTTGAATTTCGAGATAAGGGAAATCGAATCTGCCAATTCTCGGTATATTTATATACAATCCCAAACCCAGATGGGACAGGCTCTATCCTAAACTGTCCCTATAGTGCTATCTCAACGATTAATAGTTTATTTAAAAAAATTTGGTTACTCACCTGTTGAGTCTCCTTGATTTCCTCATCATTTTAAGTCTCCTTGATTTCCTCGTTTTAAGATTTCTTCAATTAAGTTAATTAATTGCATTTTTTATTTTATTTTTATTCACAAATTTTATAATTAAATTAATTATGTGGATAAACATTTTTATTTGAGATTTGGGGTGAAATATGGTCTATGTTTTTTTATCTGTGGACGAGGATGAGACAAGTGTATTGTCTAGATTGATTCTATAGAAATCGTTCAAAATTCAAAATAAACAATTATAAAAAAAGAATATAAAAAATCACTGGTAGCTAGTTGATGAATGGATGACTTGTAACAATACATGGATAACTCATAGTTGATGAATGGATAACCAAAAGTTCATGGCAAATAACTAGAAGAATGTGAGATAAAAAGAAAAAAGATATAAAAAATCACTCATAGTTGGTAAATGGATAACATGAAGAATGTCGGTGATAACATGTAGCTAGGCATGGATAACTGACATTTGAACCCGTTTAACTAGAAGATTATGAGGAATAAAAAAAATTCTAAACTATCTTCCATTCCATAACTATCTCTTAACCATTTGATCCCTATCGACGTGATCCAACCATAACCTATGTGGATGTGCTAGTTAATTATGCATATAGACGTTAATATCTTAGAATTTTGGGGTGGACTACCATTTATGTTTTTTTCATCTATTAACAATGATGAGACAAATGTACTATCCAGATTGATTCTATGGTAGTCGCTCGAAATTCGAAATAAACAATTATATTAAAAAAACAATATAAAAAATAATTGGTAGCTGATGAATAGATAACTGGTAGCAGATGCATGGATAACTTGTAGTTGAAGAATGGATAACCAACAGTTCATCGCACATAATTATAAAAATGTGGGAGAAAAAATAATTATAAAAAATAATTGATGGTTGATAAATGGATAACTCGTAGCTAATGCATGGATAACGTATAATTTGGTGTGGGGTGGTAGTTCATGCATGGATAAAATATAATTTTGTGGTGCTTAACTTGATGTCTATTGGCGTTCAACAACCACAAATTAAGTGGTTGTGCTAGTAGTGGATTTATTTTTACATAATAATTCACTAGAATATTTTTCTAAATCTTTTTAGAATACTTTTATTGTCTACCATTAATAATTTAATTTAATGATAGCTTTCTTTTGCGACAAGAATATAAAGGGTTCCATACTTCACGCATTCCTTTCAAATATTCACCTGCTTAAAATTGACTGTCATCTTCTCGTTGCGACAAGGATATCAAGGGTGTTGGGTTACGTCAATGCCCTTTAGATACTATCCCCACTGTGGGGATTTGGTACGACGATTAAGACCTCATTAAATTAGTTCAGTCGACCATATTGAGGGATTGGTGGTTCCTGGGGAATAAGGTCGCATCCTTACTATGCGCCCCCCATTAAGTGCCTCATGAGTGACTGAATATGCGGCCTACCCTCACGACAACACACATCCAACGAGCAAGAGCCTCTCTTGCTCTTTCCCAACTCGTCGCATTGAAAATGCTAGACTTACATCATACTTCAGTTCAACCCTATCACGTGATGTGGACCGACTGGAAACCACAATCCAACACCTGCACATTAAGCATCACACACATCAAATATTTAAATAAAATTCATAATATAAACATATATACTAGATTGACATCACCTGTTAATGATACTCTACTCAGTCTAAAGTCCACTCAGTATCGACGCCACCTTGTGTCACATGTACTTTTCTTTCTTTTCACACTTGATGACCCATCATAGTACATGCAAAATATGATCATATGCAAATATAAACATTCGAACACCATCGAAATCATTTCACATTTTACCTATACATTCAATGATTATTAAAATCATTTCATTTTTTATAGAAAATTTCGATCACTATCGAAATCAATCTACATTCCACATAAACATTTTGATCACTATCAAAATTATATCAAAATCACATAAACTAATCATCATCAACACAACAAAGATTTTACAAGCAATTGTCTTTAATAATTACATATCTGTTCCACACATGGTTGGGTCATTCGAAACCAAATGTCCTTAAATAATAAGAGGACATAGAATCTAGGTTTGAATCCACACATAATCGGGTCATTTACAACCAAATTATTCCCTCAAATAATAATGCCACAGTCAATGTCAAAAGTTAATGAAAAAACAAGGCACTACGAGGATCTAGGCAATGTTGCATAGGGTTACTATGTTCTCATATTCATATTTTCCCTTTCATGTAACTAGGTTCCCAATTTGGCATAAACTTAAGGGTAAATGGAAATAGGACAATCAAATACACGGGGATTTGGATAGGTTAAAGCACCATCATAAGGAATAGGTAATTTCCAATTAAACCCCTTAATTTTTCCCTAGGTGGATGCACAACCCCATCATTGTCTTCCCCGTCAATTATCCTTGAAACCATTCAACAATATTACAATGATCATATTGGTCAATGTTCATAATCACCATGGAATCAACCTCATGGTGTTAAGAAAAAAATAACGAATAGAAACATAATTAAAAAATACACCATATCAATATTAAAGGGTCAAGACATGGGCATTACACTTTCAATTTTAATCTTCATTGGTTTATATTATATTTCATCAAGTACTATGGTCATCGTTGTAATTATTTCCTACCACCTTTAGTTAATTTTACCATTTTACCATGATTACGGTTTTATGTATAACAAATGATATTATGGCTAAACACTCCATAGTATTATGCTAATTGCTATAATTATATTCTTTTGGATTTAGTTTCTTTTATTATAATTACTATTTAGGTTCATCATAACACACTATAACTATTTTCTTTTGGGTTTAGTTACTTTTACCATAATTACTATTTATGTTCATCATACCACATTAAAGGCCATAAGACACCCAATCAAGCCATTGCTCCAATAAGAAGTGATACATTAGCAATGTGTGTAGATCATTTCACTCCTACAATTTCATACTAAAGTTAAAGTAGAAATTGTGTTATCATGGATAATGAATATAAATAGTCAATCGATGTTGTAAATTCCAATTCATAGAGAATTAAGACTATTGTTGTATTCCAAGGATTTATCTACATTTCTAGGACTTCAAAACAAATATTAGAAACATTTGGGTCCATCTTGATAGATGTACAATAGAGATTGAAAGATGGAGAGTGATATCTTGATGTATAGATAGTTATGATTGAATAAGGTAATCCAACTGAAAGACTTGATTTGGTCAACATTCAAGTTTTTCTAACTATTTTTTTTTGTGGGTGCCCACTTTGAAAGTCCCTTTAGTTGCATTGCATGTTGTAATTGAATCATGACAAATTCTAGGAAAATACTTATAGGGTTTTGGTGGGTGGGCTTCTTCTATGTTTGTGTAACTTGAAATATTATGTTTTCAATGACCAAAATTACTATGAGTTGACCTTTATATAAAATTTGAATCCTTATTTTAACAAATCAACTATATTTGTGAACTACATAGGTTTAATTGATAAAATTTCAATTTCTCAGTTGCAATATTTATTGAAAAGAAGAAAAATAAAGTGCTTAAATCTAAACAAAATTTATAATTTTAAAAATTCAGACTCCCCAACCTCCAAACTCTCTACAATCCTCGTTTTATAAAATTTGGGTCAAGATAATCATTATTTCAAAAAAAAAGATTATTATTAATTAGTTCCCATTATTTCAGAGAAAAATATATTATTATTAGTTAGTCCCCATACAATGGTTAATGATGGTGCAAACACATTCATTCTTCCTTTGACTATTAACATCTCAATTCATCGATTGTGTTCAAATTCTCATAATATAAATTACATTTTAATACAATATTTTTTAAGATATCTTCTTTACCCAAATTATTAATATATTTATGGTTGAATTAATGTGATAACATATGTATCACTCATAATCATACTAATTTTTATGTCATTATTTTTTAAGATATCCTCTTTACCCAAATTATTAATATATTTATGGTTGAGTTAATGTGACAACATATGTATTACTCATAATCATACTAATTTTTATGTCATTTTCCATCCTCTTTGCCCATATAAAAACACTTATTGATGTATTCATGATTGAATTAATCTGATAGCGCATATTTTTTTCCCCGGATGATAGCGCATATATTATTCATAATCACATTAATTTTTATGCGAATTTTTTTCACATTACTTAAATTAATTCATATTAGCAAGAGAAGTAATATTTATGTGTACAACTAATTAGTATAAAAATATTAATAGGTTTTAGATTACACTGTACCAAATTTTTTAACTCATAAATAATTGGTAAGTAATCTTTTACATATGGGTTATAGTGGTAATTATTTATGTGCACAACTAATTAGTATAAAAATATTAATAGTTTTTAAATTACAGTGTATTAAATTTTTCAACTCATATAAATGGTAAGTAGTTTTCTACATATGGGTTATACTGGCAATTAATTGGATTTGAATACCCATTTGAATATCCAAAGAACGACTTGCATTCTAAGCATAAAAAGAAGAATGTTGAATAAATTCTATCAAAAGTACATGAAACATTTTCCTTGTATTGTCATCATTTAAGGTGGTTTATATTTTCCTCCATCCACAATTTCATATACCATCATAAACATATATTGTTGACAATAAATCAAGTTTGATCATTTTGAAATGCGTGTGGATGGTTACACAACGTGCATGGGAAATTGCATGTATCATCCAATCAAAGAAGGTCATAATCCTATGAAAGAGGTGTTATAGAGAATCCAATTAATGATGAATCTACCAATTTTTGCCCTTGGGTTAGTTGACTACAATGAATGTCATGTTAAAGGTGCAAATAACTAGAATGTAGAAAAGATGTGGATTCCGTAGAATAGGTGCTACTGCACAAGTAAGGGAATCAATTGTAGTATCATCTAAGCAATGGGAGATATCATTGTTGTAATTATAATATTTAATAGAATATAATGTGTGATTTATGTCAATTGAGTCTAGCTAGAGTGTTTGGGAGGAATAGATGTTATCCTCTCCACCAAGGTTCTATTCTCACTAGTGACATGAAATTGTTAACAAATCCTTGAGTTTCCACAAATCCAATTTATCATGAGTACCATACTCAAAATGAGAGGAAGTGATCAAGGGTTTCCTAGGATATATTCCAATTTATTTTGTTTGTCGAGTAGATCTATAGTGAGTAGTTAAGGGGAGAAGTGTTATCCTCTCCAGCCAAGATTAATTCCTACAAGTGACATGTTTAGCTCTTAATGAATATATTGTTATACCAACCCTCAACATTGAAGAATCAAGTTTACCCCATGTACCCCCATGTATCGTCCTTGAAAAGAGGGGAATTTCCCAATGAGTTTACCCATGATCTTTATTTCACAAAAATAAAATAAAATAAGAAAGAAAGATGCATTCTTTTTAAAAACAATGAGAACCACGTGATTTCTTATGAAATGTGAAATTATTGGATATATGTTATTTTGAACCCATAAACTCAACATTTTATTTTAAAAAATAATATGGATTTAAAAAACTCCTTTCAATGGCATAAAGCACGATATCCCCTACTTAGGAATGAAGATAATTTTCTTTTGATATGAGAGTATAATGCAAGAACCACAAATAAGTGTAGATTTTCCACATGTCACTACTCGATCTTGAAATCTGAGATCTCAACCGGCCTTGAGTCTCAATAAGCCACAACCAATCCCAACTTCTCTCTACCAAAGAAGATAACAACTATGCAAGATACTTCTATCAAACAACACTAGAAATATCTCTACAACTTAACACATAAATTGCAAACACACATCAATAAGATTCAGATTAAAACCTGGAAACCCTAAAGGGAAAAACCAACATCTATTGGGATTTCTTCAATCTCAATCCAGAGCAAATATTATAGAGAGTATACAATCACAGTCAAAAAATACAGTAAGGAGAACCTAACGGGTCAAAGCCCTAGATTTGCATGCAATTGCAACTATTGCTCTTGGGGAATGTGCCCCAGCTGTCTACCCTAAATCTATATCTCTGGTCACTACCCCTGTCAATCTCTAAAAGAAGTATTGTCTCTCTAACCTCTAAAAAAGTGCTCCCTCTACCCTTCTTCACTGTTATGCTCCGTCGAATGAATAATATGCAACCTCAAACAATGGTGCCCCTAGCAGTACAGTTGCGCGCTCTCTACACAGAAGTGCGCCCTAACTTTCTTTGCCCCATTCAAGCTCTATCTAAGGTCTCTGTGTGGTCTCCTCAATCTTTGAAGATGACCCCTTTATCTCTTTTGGCCCTCCTAGCCTAAATGTGTAAGTCTCAGCACACATGAGGTATAGTAGGAGAAATGCACCCCTTTGTTGCTGCAACACGTCCCAGCTACTCTGCTCCTCAAACACTGAAGGATTGAAGATACTCCTCAAACACTGAAGGATTGAAGATAATCTCTCTCACCAAAGGATTGAAGATACTCCCATGTCTCACATGCTCTCACTCTGTCAAGAATGCGCCCCCCAGATCTCCTACATGAATGCACCCTCCTAGCTCAATTGATTCACTTAGCTCTCCTTATCACCTGAATCTCACAAGCAACATTGAATTTTGTCTTTCAAATGTCCTTTTATAAACTTCTGGTGAGATTAGGGTTCCAAAACACTAATTCGACTTGCATGCAAAAATTCACTTTAATGTGTTAAATATTGTGTATCAAAACAATGTAAGTTGCATGCATGCACACCTGCCCTTATGCACATGCACACCTTCACTCATGCACATGCACCTCGCATACATTATGCATTTCACCCATCAGAACAGGTGCATCACTGCACTCCACACATCCTACTGAAGAAGTAACTAAATCAACGCATGTATTCAATCACTAAATCCATGACACCTGTTGGAGTACATCTCACACTCCACACTACTGCCTATGTCGATTATGTACCTCCATGCTAGGTAGAACCACATGGAGGACATCCCAATATACACCTTTATCTCTAACAAAAAGCAAGATATAATATTATGCAACATCTCTAACCTTGACCCTCTAGAGCTAGAGGAGGATCCCAATTTGAGGTGCACTACAAGAGAAACTCTAAAGATTTAATTAAAAACTTGTTTGGTATTGAGCTAGTTAAACAATGTAGTTGCAAAAACTAATTATTTGTAAAAGTTTAAAACAATGGCAACATTTTGACGATATAAGTTGCACCCATAGGCTTCTGCAATATGTTACTTCATTGCATACATGGTCTTCTACACTATGTTATTTCATCAATCTCTTTATTTAATCAAATTGCTAACACTTGTATTTTAGAAATGCACGACCCTAAATCAAAACATAGACTCTTAGTAGCTACCCAAGTATTGGATGAGTATTTATGCAAGGACCATACCATCAAACTCTATGCATAATCAGGAGTCATATTTTTTAGTATGGAAACTATGAGCTCTAAATAAATTTATAACCATGTTAATTGATGATTTTGGATTTCTACGACAACTCAATTGTCTTTATTTATAGTGTCTCAAGATTAACAAGTTATACAACTTGATAAGAACTCAACATTGCTCTCGCTTTTTTATAGGTGTTAAAACCACCAAAAAACAACCCCAAATTCAAATGTGATGTTACCAGTAGCACCATTTTTTTCAGGGCTAAAATTACAAATTTTTGGTAACCCCGAGCAGCTCAGTATAGTGTCGTAATAAAAACCATAAAATTGACCCCCAAATTGAAAATTGTAGAACACGTTTCTCTTTTTGGGGTTAAAATTACAACTTGTTTGACGTCGTCACCTTAACAGACAACATCTTTGCAACACAAATGCTAAAAAAAATCGAAAACTCAAAAAGAAGTGTTACCAATGGCACCCCTTTTGTCTAATGGGCTACATTTTCAGGCATTTCTAAACCATGGACTAAAATTATTTACATTTTTATAATCTTTGTAAAAACAATACATAAGAGAAAAAAAAACAAAACTTTCGCAAATTTTTACCAAAAAAAATCTACTTGCAAAAATCAAAACCATTAAAAATATATATTTTTTAAACAAATTAAAAAAAAATCATATGGTGGAGTGGGAGGGTGGCTCGATTCTGCAAATCGAGCAACCACCCAACCCCACCCCACGTGTCGACCCCGCCTAACACCCACCCCACACGCCCCCCTCCCTACCCACTACCCTGCTACACCCCATCGATTTTGAGAAGCAAGCTACCACCCAACTCCTTCCCCATCCCCCCCCGTGTGGGGAGGGGGGGTGGCTCGTTTCGAATCGAGCCACCCTCCCACTCCACCCCACGTGTCGACCTCGCCTAACACCCACCCCACACGCCCCCCTCCCTACCCACTACCCTGCTACACCCCCTCAATTTTGAGAAGCAAGCTACCACCCAACTCCTTCCCCATCCCCCCCCCTGTGGGGAGGGGGGGGGGGCTCGTTTTTGAGAATCAAGCAACCCCCCCCCGCCCCGCCCCTCCCCCTCCCCACGCACCCACCCCACACGCCCTCCATCCCTACCTCACTACCCACCCCCTTGATTCTAAGAATCGAGCTACCACCCAACTTTTTTATGGAAATAGTCTTCCAACTAGTTGCAAATGAAAGACATACCTCCCAACCTTATGCACTCTGTCACACTTAATATTTCTATGACAAAGACCATCCCTGAGCTGAGGCTATCATTCCACAAGGGTGGATATTCCAATGTCTTGCCAACCCACAACTCAAATACTCTATCATGCCAAAACCCCATCTACAGTTATCCCAATCAACCAACCCTCTTTCCCCTTAACTTGCAAAACACCAAGAATGGGATCCACTTCTTTGCATGTAGTTCCTCAAGACGTCCCAATTCCCTTCTAGTGTTCCTGCAAAGGCTGGACGAGGAATCTCATTATTGTGACTCCAAGGATTTTTAGTTGTAGGTCAAATTCCTATCATGGTGGAACTATAAACATCAGCACTCAATTCCCCATCAGAATTTGCATAAGTTGAATCAGAAATTCAAGTTTCCTCTTTTCTCCCCCTTCGTAATGTACCAACCCAAAGCCTCTGAGACTAATAGGAAGAATGATGAATGGCCCTTCTCTAAATCAAATCCCATATTTTATATACATGCTCTCAACTTGTGATGTGGCTCCCTAAGAGGGGTCCACTTTTCACTCTTTAATCATAGCTTAAAATAATTAAGTAATGATTAAATAAAACAACCCCCATAAACATAGGTTTAGGGACTTATGGTATATTTCTAACTATGGTGTTCAAGTCAAGCTAAGGACTTAGGCTATATGATTCACTAAGGATATTTCCCCTTATCCTCCTTTCACTTCCCCCACTTATGGAACCATAGCACACCATCTCTTCTTCGTCCTTCTTCATTTGCAGTCATTAGGGATTTTTATATTATATACCAATATACATCATTACAATATATTTGGCCCCTCTGTACCATATATGTCTGGCATCTAACCATTTGATCATTGCATGCACATTTCCATTGTAGGGTGAAAAAAGTGGTATTAAACATTGAAACTAAAATATCTAGAAGGCACTTCTATACTTTTAGGATTGTTTCATATCATTTGTACACATTTAGAAAACCTTGGCAAATATATACATTGAAATTAAAATCTCTAAAAGGTACTTTCATATTTTTAAGATTGTTTAGTTTGTCAGTTCCCAATATGATGTTGAAAATATTCATTTTGAAAACTGCCACTATTGGTTGATTTAGCTAACTTTTGTTTTTGGTAAGGCCCTATATTTATATTCCATTGGTTTAACATGTCTAAAGCACTTGTCATGATGGTTCTTAAGTAAATATCATCTTATTATTTTTCATACTCCTAAACAATGTTTTAAAATACCAATGTACGTATAACTTACATATATATACTAATGTACATATACCAATGTTTTAAAATATTATATACCAATGCACATCATTATAGTATCTTTGGTCCCTCTAGACCATATTTGTATGGCTTCTAACCATTTGATCACTACATGCACATTTCCATTCTAGGGTAAAAAACTAAGTATTAAACATTGAAACTAAAATATCTACAAGGCATTTCTATATTTTTAGGATAGTTTCGTATCATTTGTACACATTTAGAAAACAATGGCAAATATATACATTGAAACTAAAATCTCTAAAAGGTACTTTCATATTTTTAAGATCATTTAGTTTGTCAATTCCCAATATGATGCTGAAAATATTCATTTTGAAAACTGCCACTATTGGTTGATTTAGCTAACTTATATTTTTGGTAAGGCCCTGTATTTATATTCCATTGGTTTAACATGTCCAAAGCACTTGTCATGATGGTTCTCAAGTAAATATCATCTTATTATTGTCCATACTCCTAAACAATGTTTTGAGGAAGCTGCCTCAGACCCGAACTTCTACAGCAAAATATATTTTTTGGGGGGGTTACAATTCTAAGGAGACTGCCAGTCACAACACTTGTTAAAGATCTAAGTTTGGACACTTAAAATCTCTGGCTTCCAGGGCATCTGAATTTACAATGATAGCAGCAGAAACAGTGACAGCAGCATAAGTCACAAGGTTCCTATGGAATCAATGGATCTGAATTTGTGATACTTTCATTCACCCATTAGAGGTTGAGGTCTAAATTTGTTTGTTTATCCTATTTCCTAGGGTAACCTCTTGAAGGCAAGTTAACAAGATTTTTGTTGACATGATGATGAGCAGCTGGTAATGTTTTTGAGTAAGATGATATGACAGTGGACAGACTAATGACATGGTTGAAGACAATTATTGGATAACTTGGCATGATGAGCATGGACAGACTCCTTGATGACATAAGCAACATTGACTCTTGAGGAGACTTGAAGACTTCATGGTGACAGCAGTGACATGATCTTTATGAGCATGTTTATGAATGAAGATGAACCTACAGGCAAAATGTTGATATGAGAATGATGAACAGAGTTGTAATGATGTGATTGATGTCATGATGGTCTAATGTGACAAATGTGTGTATTAACTACAAGCTGGGTCTTGTACATGTTTTCTTAGTAGGATCTAAGAAAAACTAGGCAGGGTCCTAGATAAGGAATTGGCGCTCTTTGTTTCAGTAGGGGTTGATTTACCTCACGGTCGGACCCGTTTGAAATACTTATAAAAGATTACAAAACTATATCTTGTGTCTCTTGCATGGTGTTATTGATAATGTGTTTTATTTGATGAATGACATATGGTAAACTGATTATTGAACTTAGTCTGTTGATGAATATGATATTGAATTGAATGTGAAAAGATGACTTAAGGTTTTAGAGTTTGAAGAAGTTAAAATTGAAGTAAGTCCAAGCTCACTGATTCACCCCCCGCTCTTGGTGAGCCATTGTGTCTAACAATTGGTATCAGAGCGGGCCTTCAACATAAGCCTAACAAGCTTGAAGGGATTTGGGAACACAATATGGAAGAATCAACAATGCTCGACCATAAAGTTCTAGTCTTGGAGAAATCAAATTATTTTGGATGGAGAAGTAAAATGAAATCTTACTTGAAGCAATTCGGTGTTTGGGAAATAGTGGTTGGCCCACCTAACCACCCTAGCAAGAAGACAAAGGCAGCAGTTGAGAAAGACAATAAAGTTGCATTGAAGTTTTTGATGGATGGACTCTCAAGCCCTATCAAAGAAAGCATTGGAAAGTACACTTCCGCCAAGGATCTTTGGTTCAAGCTGGAAGAAGAACACCAAAGGAGGAGTCAAGACATAAAAAAGGAATCAGATGGCAAGTCTACTGAAGATGAAAAGCAAGAAGAAAAGGAGGAACACACATCAGACTCAAATGAAGGTAAGAACCTTTCTGATGATAGTAACAATGATTGTGATAATACGGAAAGTGATCTTGAAGATGCTAAGAAAGAAGTCATAGCACACCTTTTAGGAGACATTGATCTCATATACAATCTGAGACTTAAAAGAAAGATTTTGGGGTCCTTCAAAAAATACCATGAGAAGTTTGTGGATCTGCTCAAGAAACTCAGTCTCAAAAAGACAAGACTTGAAGATGAAGTTGAAAGACTAAAAGACTGAATCGATTAATCAAACAGGAGAACAAGAAGAGTCTGATGAAGAACTTGAAGAAATAAGGAAGGCAGATCTTGAGCTGAAGACTCAATTAGAAAAAGCCAAAAGGATAGAGGAAGTCTTGAAGGACAATTGGATGAAAAGGAGAAGACTTGTGAGCACCTAGAAATGGAAGTGGTTGGACTCAAGAAGAAGATTGAAAAATCAAATGTACATGTGAAGTTCACAAATAGTTCAGCCATATCGGATGAGATTTTAGATAGTCAAAGACCCACATTTGACAAATCTGGTCTTGGCTACAACAAAGCAAAGAAAAAATCAGAGGTTGGAACATCGTCTTTTGAGACTCCCAAAGCAAGCTCCTCAATGACAAAAGATGAAAGCGAAGCCCCTCCTCATGTACCTACACATGACAAGAAAAAAGTTCGAAGATCAAGTATGCATCAAGGAGTTAGTTTTGCATCTCCAAGCAAATCAAGAAGAGAAACAGCTTCAAGATGGAATCCAAGTGCAAGGTATGAAATTAGATTTAATGGCTATTGTTTTTCTTTCTCTAATCTTGGTCATAAAGCTATGGAATGTAGATTCAATGGAAGAAGAAGTGATGGAAGCCTTAATGACAAAGTTAGGTGTTGGGCATGTAATCATCTTGGCCATATTGCTGCTAATTGTCACATAATGAGGTGCTACTCATGTAGTGGTTTTGGTCACAAGGCTAAAGAATGCCCAAGTCAAAGGAGTTAACCTAGGAGCAGCCCATCATATACATCAGCAAGGAGAACTAATGAATCATGGAAGAAGTATAACAAAAAAAAAATTGAAGATCAAAAGACAAACAATCTAAGCCAAGGACACTCTTAAGGTATGGGTAAGAAAAAATATTTTGCTGGATCTAAATGAAGTTGAAGATCAATGCACAAAAGGTGAAGGTGGCTGCCATATGGCAAGCCATACTTAAAGTCTTCCAAAGACTTTGAGTAAGTGATGAGTTCATCATTGGAGAATGGACTCAAATGGTAGAGAATGGCTCTCCAAGAAGTATCAGGTCCAAGGATCGTGGTTTATGTATAAATCATGATATGCATGTGTAAGGGGGAGTATGTGGAGGATGTTTTATACACACCTCTTAAGGATGATGTTCCATGTGGTATGAAGACACTACACTAAGATGAAGAAAATGATGACTGGGATGTATGCTTGAACACAAATTTTAGGAGACCATTCAATCTCTGATTTTGAGGTTGTTTGCTAGTATTCTATCAGGATCTGAATAGAAGATTACCTTGGACATCTACAACTTTGAAATTTGTAAGTAGCTCAAGAGTTTTGATGAATTGAGGTAGCTGCAGCAGCAGGTGGAAGTTGTGGTTCTATTTCTTCTTTTAAATTCAGGTATGAAAAATAAGTGTTGAAACAGCCAGAGCTGAATCTACAATTTGTAAGTATCTGGGAATATGTGCGAGAGTGACACCATAATGCATGTTCAGACCTTAATATTGATTATCTCACTTACTGTGATTTGATGAACACATAATGTATGATGGTGATGTTGACATAGCATGATAAGCAGCAGAATACATGAAGAAGAATGCATGTTACAGGTCCTAGGATCGTGATTGTATACATATATACACAGGGCAAGGATGTGTTGAAAAACTGAGATTTACTGCTTGCTGGTTTAAATGAACAATTTGTGTTTTTCACTTCAGCCGGTTTTGCATAGGCTTGAAGTTACTTAAAATTTTGCCGAACACTTTTAAACACACAGTAAAAATTACTAACAGGCTGAAAACAAATGCATGCACACCATAAAATTTAACTCAGAGATTTTTGGCTAATCAGCCCTGGAAAAACCCCCACGGGGAAAACCAGTCAGAGAGAGAGAGATCTTTATTTCTTCAGCAAAATATATGACAGAAAAAATACACAGGAAATTTACTTATCTCCCAGCAGATTTTTATCTCAAAAATTTGATCACTGTGTACAGCAAAAAACACACCAGCCGTACACTTAATTTATGTGCATTAAATTTGCAGACCGTACAGCATTAAAACCCAGCCGTACTTCCTCGATTTCAGTGCAGAATAAATGCAGTCGTACCTCGATTTATGTGCAGCAGTTAATGACTGGCCGTACCTCGATTTTCGTGCAGCATTTATGAAGGCCGTACTCTACAGGCCGTACCACGATTTTTAGAGCATTAAATGCAGCCGTACAGTGCAATAAATGAAGGCCGTACTCCTCGATTTCAGTGCAGCCGTACCAGCAATAAATGAAGGTGCAAGCTCCTCGATTTCTGTGCATAAAAATGGTCTCTCTTCCTGGAAAAATCGTGCCTCTGCTCAGCTCTCTCTCTTTTTCTCCAACGC